>PVIR01008179.1:0-30416 GCA_004026965.1 Petromus typicus
TGTGATTTCTTAACTTTCCTCCTACTTCAAATTTAATTCCACTGCAGTGAGAAAACATGATTTTCATGACTTCAATAGTTTCAAGTTTATTCACGTTTTAATAAATAGCCTAATAGTATGAGATGTGATAGAAATATGGTGAATACTTAAAGTATTTTACAAATGTATTACAGTAAAGACACCTTTACATTTATTCCCTTCAAAATTCTCAGCCTCATTTTATTTTAAGATAAGGACTTGATAAGTTCCCCAGGCTAGCCTTGAACCCGCCATCCTCCTGCCTCAACCTCCCAAATAGATAGGATTACAGGTGTAGAGCAGCACACAGCTGGTGAGGCCCCTTTGTTTGGTACCAGGAATCAAACTCAGGACTTTGCCCCTGGGAGGCAGGCGCCAGAACCACTGAGCTGACACCCCAGTCCTCAGCCTCTTCTTAAACACATTGACTTCGTTGCAGTTGCTGCTTTCTGAAACAGCTCCAGGAGTCTCCTTCCTGAATGTCTTCAGTTGCACTCTCAAAACAGCCTCAGGGTCCTGAACTGATGCAGAGCATTTCTCCTTCATGATCATTTTGACCTTAGGAAAGAGATGCAAGTCGCACGGTGCCCAGTTTGTTAAGGAAGGTAGAGGAGGACGCGCCATCATGTCTTCACAACGTTTCCCTTCCACTAGGTGGCGCTCAGCAGCAGCGTTCACTGTTTTGTTTGCTTTTTAAAAAAATCACACTTCACAAAGACACTTATGAAAGAGGACTCCAGAGCTGCTTCAGACAGCGACAAGAGTGATGTGATGAGTGTGTGCACAGTGAGTGGGAGGACTTTGAGGAGGATTCGTGGCGATATATCTTTACTATATTATATTTTTAAAATTTAAACCCACATCATATATTTTGATCGGTCTTTGTATCCCAGAAAATTTTCCCTGTGTATTTGAGGGAAACATCCTGCCCATCTCCAGAGGCCGCTGGCTGCGAGGCTGCTGGTTTTCCAGGGGAGCCGGGGAAGGCCAAAGTGGAGCGTGTTAAGTTCAGACACCACAGAGCTTGCTGTTATGAACAACATTTTAGTGGTTTTCATCTTCAATAACAGCTTCTCGGATCCTGCGAGCCTTTGATTAAAGTGCAGTTCTGGAAAGACTGATTTCTCATCAGTCTTGTTGTTTCCACGGAGGAGCAATTTCTCCACCAATGACTGACAGCTGATTTTTTAATCAGCATTTATTGAGCACAGCTCAAGGACAAGGCAAAAAGTCACAGAGCTTCACCTGAAAACCTCCTGCTGCTGCGAACACTGGGTGTCGGTGGGGAAGGGGAGACAGTGTAAAGACTACAGTGTAAAAACAGTTACTGTTTGGTCTATTGGATCCAGAGAACTTTCCTGTAAAAAGGTTAACACTTCCACAAGAATTAGTTTGGTCTTTTGAACAGTCCCCTGCGGTAGTCCCTGCTTGCCAGTGACTTCACACTGTGCACAGGGACCTTCGCCCTTAACCCCTTTTATTCAGGTGTGTCCGAGGGCCGAAGAAACCTTCGGACTGTCTGGCTCCCCAGCATGCTGCAGATGTCAAAGGCGTCACTGTCGAAGACAGGGGTCATTGTCAGGATGCATGAGCTAAGGTGCAAAGCTTCCGGGTGATTTTGCTTTGCTCCTTTATTCCCAACAGAGGCACAAGACAGTGTGAAGAGGAAGATGGCTTGTCCTGACAGGCAGGCCTCAAGCTGGGACCACGCAAGCTTCCGAAGAGCCCAGAGCACGCGCTTAACCTGTGTGAGGTCCCAACTCCATCTATGGGGCCAAGGAAACAGCCCACGGCCCAACACTTAAATGAGTTCTGTCATCTTGATTCGATTATCTGCGGAGGCCGCAGGTGTTCTACTGCTAAACCACAGCCCCCGTTCCTGTAATCTTTCTTTTTGTTTTGTTATGACTGGGGTTGGGGGCAGCTTTGGAATTAGAAGACAAAGCCCTTGGGTATCCTTTAGGAGCCGAGATGTATCTTTTTCCTCCTCAGATGCTCATGGCTGGGGTGGCTGCTGAGGGAGACTAAGTAGAGTCACAGCAGAGCAGGGGAGAGGAGATCTGTGTCACACATCCAGGCGCCACTCAAGACACGTGACCATCCTAATGACATGGATTACTCCTTTTCCTTCTCTTACGTGGCTGAAATTGGCTCTGCATAGCCTGTTTCTTTCCTACCTTTAAGAAAACTTTGCTACAGTTAAAAAAAAAAAATCCAGGGTGCAGACACCCCTCACAGGGTCCCATGCAGGGCCGCCATCACTGAGGGCCAGGAGGAGGTGAGTCCCAGCAAGCACCACAGGTGAATCAGAGGGAGCAGGAAAGGGTGCGATTGCCTGCGCAGTAACCAGCTCAGGTGGCAGCTTGCAGAGAAGGGGGCACCAGCGGCTCATGGCTTTAGAGGTGTCAGTCCATGGGCTGGGGGGAGGGGAAGGCGTGGCCAGGGCCCACAGAGATCAAGCCATTCTCCTCACAGTCAGAAAGGAAAGGGGAGGCGCCCAGGAATCACAAGCCTGGCAGTCACCACAGACCTCCACTAGGCCTCATCTCTCAGAACCTCCATTGCTTCCCAACAGCGTCACCCTGAAGACTGGGCTTTCCCATGATGTCTACGGGGACTTGTATGATCCAAACTATAGCAGCTGGGAAAGGCGAGAGCGTGTCGAGGACTTTATAGGTGAGGATGGAAGGAAGAGGGGCCTGTGGAAAGCACCCGTGAGCTGTGAGGGATGAATGCTGATCACATCCGCACCTGTGTAGAACCGTAGGCTCAAGGCCCTGCCAGCGCTCGACCCCTGAGCTCTCTGCCGACCACAAGGCACTTTTCCATTTCCTAGTTGAATAGAAAAAAGAACAATCTCACTAGATATTAGAATGCACTGAGCTTACAACAGACACCCTGAGCAGTGTCTCTGTGGCACTGCTGACTTGATGGCCACGTTAATCACCAATGCGCTCCGCAGTCCTGTGACAAAATGTGAGTTAAACAGAAAGGACGGAGAAACACGCTGTCCCACTGAGCGCAGGCTGCACGCTGAACATGTCACGAGCCCTCCTATCAGGTGTACTTTTCCATCAAAATAATATTAAATATCACTAAAATAAGTATAAAGAAATGTAAGATTTGCAAGATTTTTCCCAGTGGTAACTTCACATCCATGCTGAACGTTGTGGTAGCTTTTAGTCTCACACGGAGTTTTGATTGACACATCAGTTTCTCCTTGTTGCATCATTAGTCACGTTTTAAGCGCTCTATGGTGACTGTGGCCAATCGCTGCTTTATTTAAAAGCCCAGCTACCCCGATTTGGTGGTGCTCACTTGTCTTCTAACTGCTTGGGAGGCTGAGGCAGGAGGATCACTGCAACTCAGAGGCCAGGCAGTGCTGCACAGGGAGTTCAAGGCCAGCCTGGACGAGGTAGGAAGACCCTGTCTCAAAAGACAAAACAACACAACAATAATAAAAATTAGGCACAGCACAGACAATTAAATGACTCCACAGTGACACCATGAATACAACTCTGGGCTGTGACTCTGTGGTCAGTCAACAGCACTGACCTTACTCCCTTCCTGCAGTAGCACTGTAAGGAAAGACGGTGATCCTCCTGCCTCAGCCTCCCTAGTACTGGGGTCCCAGGCATCAATGCTTGCTTTTTAAAAAATTAATTGTATTTGTACATTTTGACATATATAATCATATTTACCATAGGGAATTTTCATCTTGCATAGTATATCTTAATTTTTTTTTAAGGTTTTTTGAGACAGGGTCTCATTTTGTGGTTCTGGCTGGCCCTGAGCTCAGCCTCCAACTCACATCACAGCAATCCTCCTGCCTCTGCCTCCCAAGTGCTGGGATTACAGGCGTGAGCCACCACGCCCGGCACTGTGGTATGTGGTACTGGTTCCTGCTGGGGTGAGTCTCCACACCCAGTATTGTATGTGGTTACCGGGGATCGAACCCGGGTCCTTGCGCTTGCAAGACAGGCGCCGGAACCACTGAGCTAAATTCCTGGCCCCTTAATTCTTTTTTTCCCCATTCCTGTCCCTTCCCTTCATTCTTTCTTTCCCTCTTCCTTTACAAAAGATTACTTCTATTGTTTTCCTTCCATTTTTAATTTTTATACCTATTCCCTCCCTTGCTTATTCCTTTCCATTTGAATACATTCTTTCTATTTCTCAATATCTGTTCTTCATGGTGCTCCTTATATACCCTTTGGGTTTCTCATACCAAAAAACTCTAATGTGATATTTAAACATGAGTGTCCAGTTTCACTTAAAATTATATTCTCAGGGTGCATTCATTTACCTAAAATGTCTCAAACTTATCCTTTTTTATGGCAGTGGACTAGGCCACTGTATATAAAACCCCCATTCTCTTCATGAATTCATCCAGTGATGGGCAGTTGGGCTGTTTCCAAGATTTACCTCTGACAAACTGTGCTGCTACAAACAAGGGTGTTTATAAACTGTGGCAGGATGCTTTTTACTCTTGTGGGAAGATATCTGGAAGGGAAATATCTGGGCCAAATGGAAACTCTAGTTTTAGTTTTCTGAGGAATCTCCACACTGATTTCCACAATGGTTGCACCAGTCTAAAATTCCCACCAACAGGGGAGGAGGGATTTTCCCCCACAGCCCCATCAATGTGTCTTATTGATTTCTGGATATCAGCTATCTTTGTGGAATGAGATGAAGTCTTCACGCTGTTTTAATTTGCATCTCTTGAATGACCAGTGATGTCCAACATTTTTCATATACATTTTTTCATATTTTTGGTTTCTACTTCTTCATCTGAAAAGTGTCTACTTCTTCCAGATGCCTACTTTTGGATTGGGTCTTGAATTTGGGGGAGCCTGATTTTTTGAGTTCTTTATGTGTTCTAGATATTAGTCCTTTGTCTGAGGAGCACCTGCAAAATGTTTTCCACATTGTGGGTTGTCTCTTCCCTCTGTTGGTGGTTTGTTTTGCTGTGAAAAAGCTTTAAAATATGATGCAATCCCAGTTGTTGAGTCTTGGTGATACTTCCTGTGTGACTAGGGTTTTGTCCCCAAAGTCTCTGCCAACACTTATGTCTTCCAGAGTTCAGCTTGCTCTTGGAAAGGAGGCTCCACTTCCCGCTAACCAGGAAGCCCAGCGTGCCCCCTACGGCTGCACCTTCATCATGTGTCCAGAAGAGGGCGCAATGGGCTCTTCACATCTGTCACCCTTCTGGTCTCTTCCAGTTCTCTGGCTCTGTCTGGTCAAGATTTGTTTGCAGTAGAGATTTTTGGTCTTGTTTTCCCCTGCATAGCTGGTGGGGAAGGGGTTCTAGGGCCTCCTGCTCGCTGTTCTCATGCTCCGCCTCTGACCAGAGGACAGGTCCTTGGGTCTCAAGTCCGGGTTCCATTTGCCAGGGCCCCTACAATGGATGATGGGTGATGATTAAATGATGGAGACCCCCTTCCCTGGCGGTGCCCTTTATCCAGCTCCTCTCAGATAGTGAGATCGGGGCAGGGTCACACCGGCCCATCAGGTAGTCGGGACAAGCGGGATCTCCCCGTCCCCGGCGTGGGCACAGCTCAAGCCAGACTCCGGTGCTGACTGCACCAGTCCTTGGTTTGACTGCTGTCGTTTGGGCTGTGTCTAAAAAATGACAAAGATAAAACTGCAGGGTGCCTTTAAAAGATGCAGTTAGGATGAAATTTTTTCTAAAATGTTTATTTAAAATAATACATCAAAGCATGAAAAAAAGGGCCAAGGTGTAGCTCCGCGGTAGCGTGTTTGCCCACCTTGCACCAGGCCCTGCCTGAGGTTGATTCCCAGAACAATAAGAAAAAAGGAAGCAAAAGAAGTAAAATTCAACCTTACTGAATCTATCATGGGCTGGCTGTCATGTAGGGATAAGTGTAATACAATAGGAATTCCATTTATACAAATCTATTTTGAGTGGACTAAAGATTTAAATGTAAAATGTGAAACTAAAAATCTTAGAACATAATGCCTTTCTGTCCAGGGATCAGAATGTTTCCTTCCTGGGCCAGGGACATAGCTCAGTGGTGCTGCGCCTGCCTGGCAAGTGCAAGGTCCTGAGTTTGATCCCACATCCCCACAAAAAGAATATTTCTTTCTGTCTTGGGATGATGTCTTGCACAGGTGGGTCTGTAAGTCCTGGGCTCCATCCTCCAGAGGGCTGGGACTGCAGACATGTGTTCCACACCTGCAGAACAGCATTTCTAAAAGAAGCTATTTAATCAGTCTGGTTCCATTCTAATCAACAGATACCATGATAAAGACCATCAAAGGATATTTAAAAATAGGATTAGCCATAAACTGGAAGAAAACATTTAATCCTCACATGAGTTATCCTGAACTACTTTTAAACTTGCTTTTAGAAATTTACTTTGAAAAAGCTAAGGGTCTGAGGGTGTAGCTCAGTGCAGGGTAAAAAACAAAATCAGAAGGATAACAAAAACTCAGTGGAGAAACAGGCCCCCCCATTGAATCGACGTGTCTAAATTTCGTAGAAAAGCAAATCTGAGTTGGTAATCAATACAGTAAAACCTTTGTGACTTGATAAGTGCAATTAAAACCACAGACACTGTATATATCAGACTGGTGTAAATTCAGAAATTTGTCAAAACCAAATGTTAGCTAGAATCTAAAACAATTGGAACCATGGAGGTATTGGCCAGAGGTGAGATGAATTTGCAGAGGTCAGGGATTTAGAAGAAGGCGTAGGCCCCAAACTTCCCAGAATTCATTGTTAGCGATTCAAAGAGAAGCCTACGGGGCCACAGTTGGGTCAAAATGCACTGCCTTAAGGAATGAATGCTCCGGCCCTCATTATCCTGGTTCTCCTATTTGTCTTTTACAGAGTTAGGCCTGTAACAGGCCACCCTGCCCTCTTCCTGTCCCCTGTCCTGATCAGACACCCTTTTTTCTTTTGTTCTTGCTTTCTGGTTCTATCAATAAACAGCCACAGAAGCTTCAGACTCTGTCGTGCTGAGGGGGCTCGGCCATGGCAGTCCTCGGGGCCTCCTTGGAGTCTGAGGTCGACACTGACCTGAGCATCCTATGAACTGCACAACAGCTGGGCACTGTGATAAGCAGCAAATCTCACAAATAGAGCGTGGAGTGAGCAAAGCAAGCTGCACAAAGGAACAGATGCTGCCATTTAGTTAAATTTCAACATCATCCCAAGGACATGCAAATAAGAAAAAAACTACAGGAACTACGTGACAGTGATATTTAAAGAGCATTACATTCTGGGTACTGCTTGTCTCTGCGGAAGACAGAGACGCATTTGGAGAGGTGTTAAATTTTATTTAATCTTCTTCCATTTTTCAGTCCTGGGGATCATACTGAAGCCCTTTCACATGTTAGGCAAGAGTTCTATCACTGAGCTATATTCCTGGCCCTCCTATTTATTTTTAACTTTATTTATTTACTTCTCTGTTTTTGAGACAAACCCTCACTCTGTAGCCTGCAGGCTAGACTTGAACTCTGTCTGTATATCCCAGTTTGTGATCTAACTCAGTGCTCCTCCTGCCTCAGCCTCCCTAGTGCTGGGATTATAGGTGTGAACCACCATGCCTGGCCCACTAGTCACATTATGGAAGCCAAGAAAATTAGGGCAGCACAGCGAAGTCGAGTGTGCTGAAACTGGGCCTAAACGTCTCCAACCATATCTGACTTAACAGTTGTTGCATCTTAAATCATGTCCTTATCTTTCCTTCCCTTTTACTTTTCAGTCTCCCTGTGTAGCTCAGGTCAGCCTCAAACTCACAATCCTCTTGCCTCAGTCTCCTGAGTGCAAGGTGATAAGTGCTATCACACCTGGATAATTTTTCAACAGTGAGCATACTGCTTCTGTATAATAAAATGAAACATCACTAACATTTACTTTCAGTTATTAAAAATATTTGTATGATTTTCTAAGGGTGAATCAAAAGCATCTTTAGCTATCATGAGAGCAAAGAAAGAGAACAAGGTGCACCCTCCTGCCTTCCTGCCCCTGGGGGTTGAATATCAGAGCTGTGGTAACCCCGTTCTTCGTGGAAGTTCTCTGAGAAGCAGGAAGGCTGGGCCACCCCGAGAGCTGGTGTCAGGCTGGGCCACTGCAGCAGCACACACATGGGTTTAAGCTATTTCTGTTTGCTTTTGAGACAAGGCCTCACGATGTAGCCCAGGCTGTCCTTGAACCCACAGCAGTCCTCCTGCTTCTGCCTCCAGAGTGCTGGGATTACAGGTATGTGACACCACATCTGGCCAAGCAGCCTATTTCACTGGGAAAGTGATTGCGAGGTTCTGGGGGGGTGGGGGATCTCCTAACAGTGCAGGACGCTAACAGATTATCCCAGGGAACAGAGGTTATTCTCCGAACTCTGCCGGACAACACAGAAACCCCCTGTGAGTTGCCCCAACAAAGCATGTGAGTTTGCTGGAATTTGGGTCACATCTCCCTGGTTGAAAGCTGCTTTGAGAATGGGCAGGACCTGGCACCTGGCACCTCCCTGCCTCTGCAGAGCCCAACAGAGAGGAAGCCCTCTGGGCCACAAGTGCCCACTGCGGAGTGGAGTCTCCACCTCTCCGCAGCCCGGATTCCAAGAACTCGCTCCAGCCCAGCTGTGCAACAACCTCCAGGCCTCCCTTCTGATACTGATTTTTCAATGCTTTGATTTTTTTTATTCATAATAATATGCAAGTCTAAGCCTCTTGTGGGGAGGGGGGTAAAATGAGGGAGAGAGGGAATTAAGAAGATTACAGTTCGATCCAATTGGTTTGTGCTTAACCAGGGCTAGGAGGTCGGGAAGTAGGAAAGGTACTTAAGGCTCACATTGTGGTCCCCAGGGCTTCAACATAATAGAACACTTTGATAACTTGAAACTATGAAGACCAAGGGATCTCAGAAATAAAAGAATTTATCAAGGCCTTACAGATGCTCTCCAGATAGGGCTATCCAAGCACAAGTCCCTGCAGCACCCCGGCAGCAAGGAAGTTGTCGGGAAGTAGCCAGAGGACCTACGAAGCCCAAGACTTTTCTAATGAAAAGGGAGGGGGGTCCCCAAACTAAATGTGCATGGGTAGGGCGTCACAGAGACGGAGAGGGCAAGCAGAAGGGGAGCTGCTGTTGCCTCTAGATTGGTAGGACCACAGCAAGATGGTGACACTTAAAGGGTCCACGTTGGCTTTGAACCTATCCAGGAATATCTGTGGCCTTTCCCTCTCTCCCTCCTGTAGCTTGTGATGAATTAAACTCACTCCCTTCCCTTCCTTCCTTTTCTGGGCTTTTGCCGGTGAGTTTGGGGCATCTCAGGACATTCCCCATTCCAACTCCCGCCCACAGGAAACCCTAAGGGGCACCAGAGGCTCTGTGTCAGTCCTCTCTTTGTAGGCACATGCTCAGATTCAAATGACAATGGACCAAAAATATTCAGGGGAGGGCCTGGGATTTAGCTCAGTGGTTCCAGCATTTGCCTGGCAAGTGCAAGGTCCCAAGTTCGATCCCCGGTAGCCACATCCCCTAATACTAGACGTGGTGGCTCACACCTGTAATCCCAACACTCAAGTGGCAAAGGCAGGAGGATTGCTGTGAGTTTGGGGCTCACCTGCGCTATATAGTGAGCTCAGGGCCAGCCTGAACTACAAAAGCAAGACCCTGTCTCAAAAAAAGAAAAAAAAAATTCAAGGACATGATGTGTATATGTAATGTACCAATAAAGATTAAAAAAAAAAAGATTCTTACCAAAATTCTGCTAATAGCAGCAAAAAATACTGCAAAGGGAAACAGATCAAGTATCCATCAACAGCAGAATAAATTTTAAGAATTATGAAATTTTCCTACAAGGAATGATAGAATAGACCATTAAAATATGCAACAATAAAAAGTGGAAAATATTCCTCTTAACAAGAAAGCCGGATAAAATGAGGCTCGCTGTATGATTCCATTTACATGAAAACCTAAATGAGACAAAACAAATTTGTGATAAAAAATTAGAAATTAGAGCTGTGTTTGCTTTTGAAAAGAAGAGAGGAAGAATTCAGCGGGAAGAGCCATGAGCAACTTTCTCTAATGAGGAAATGTGCACTGTGATATGAATGTGGGCCAATCTGTGTACATACCTTTCAAAATCATTCTACCCATATGTTTAGTTTAATATCTATGCATTTCACTATGTTAATTATATTCTAATGCAATTTAAAAAATCTTGACTGATAGCCCTACCTCTCCTACTCATTCATTGCAATCCTCAAAATGAACCCCAGCCTTCAGTCTTGGTATTTTGCAGGTGCCAAAAGAATGAGTTGGCAAACTAGAATTCAACATAATTCTACATGCACTTTTTCTCCAACCACAGTCCCTCGTACCAGCAACATTGTGCCATATACACGGTAGAAAGGACAGATTGTGTGGATTTTTTATAGAATGGAATATTATTCTTCCATAAAAAAGATTGAGTCATTCTCAGATGGATATACCTTTAGCATATCCTCATAAATGAAACAAATAGTTCAAAGATGTGTAAATATTGTATCTTTTCTCTGGTATGAGAAAATGAAGATGTAAATGAGTTCTAGAATGTGTGGTAGATATTGCGAAATAGAAAATATTCAAAGGGAAGTGGAATGTAAGGGTAAATAACAAGGGGTAAAATAATAAGGTGATAATAAAAAAGAAAGAAAAGAAAGCTTATGTATATAAAGGGTGGAGGCTGTAGGGTGGGTAAGGGCATGGGAAAAAATGAGAATTAAGTTGTGTGATATACTGGTACAAATTCTCATTGTTGAACACAATCATGATGTGTATATATAATGTACCAATAAAGATTTGAATTGAAAAAAAATTCAAGGAAAATAAAAGCCTAGAGAGTTCTAAAGAGCAACCCTTGTATTTGGTGTGTGCCAAGCACTGCACAGATACACACAGGTGAAGTGACAGGGAGGCCAACCTTGCCCCCCTGCCCCGCCCTGCCACATCCCAGTCCTCAGTCCCTGTCCAGCACCCAGAGTTTGCTTCCCACCTCACATGTACACTGTGTGGCTAAGCTAGGATGCCTGTGTCAGCAGCCAGCAGGGCGACTTCTTCATTGTAATTCTTTCCAAGTAATACAGTGTAGCAATTACTTGCATAGCATTTACACTGCTGGGTTTAAGTAACCTAGACCCAGGGGAATGTGCTGGATGTATTCTAATACCCAGCTCTGCCATTTAGGAAAGGATCTGGAGCCCCACAGTCTTATATCCCAGGTAGTCCTGGACCGAGGCTCTGAAGACGTGAGGGGCATCTGCGATTGGACAGTCAGAGTCTGTGTGGGAGATGGACAGGAGAGCATGTCTACGCTTAAAAGCAGGTCACACCCTTGCGGAGCTCGACACCAGACCAGATTATGATGTGAGAGGCAGAAACGAAAGTGCTCCAGGAGCATGACCATAACAGCAGATGGGCTGCTTGTCCCTCCGGATGCCGCTTCAACCCTCTCCACTCTGCTGTGGGGAAAGCTGGCCTCTCCTCAGGGGACGAATTGCTTTCCTCCTCCTGGCTTCCAGGTACTCAGAGGTGAGAGTGTCACTTGGGATGTGAAGGGGAAGGCAGAGGCTGCGGTGCTCATTTCCACCCTCCTTTCTGCAGGAGGGGTCCCAGTAGATAGATGCTTTCCCTCATGAGGTTTTGGTCGGGGCTGGGCCACCCACACAAGCTGCCCCTCCCCTCCGCATTCAGGCCATGGCTCTGCCCAGCGCTGGGGTCCAGCCTGCCCTGGGATCTGTCCGCACCCTTCCTAAACTGCAAGAGTGGCCTGTGCATGCCAGTGTCCCTCCAGCAGCCTGGTGAGAGCGGGACTTGGGGCTGCGGGAGAAGGGTGAGCTAGATATCCAGCAGAACTTAAGGGCCACAGTGAGAAATAGAGGCCAGTGAAATGGACAACTTCCTTTGATGTTTTCTCTAAAGACAATGGTGTCCCATCATGCAGACAGTATCCTTGAGTGAAGATTTCAGAGTCCTGAGTGATGTGTGCTGGGCATCTGGCTCAGCACTCACCTGCAGCCCATGCTGACATGTGTGAGGCTTCTCCGCCAGGGGCGCAGTTCCGGTCACCTTTGGGCTGTGGTCATTAAGGGTCTTCTCGGGAGGAAGGGGACCACTGACCTTCCAAACGGGCTGAACCACAGACTCTTTTATCCTAACAATCCAGTGTCGCCTACAAGGAAATAGGCTAAGAGGTTTCCATCTGGTTCTGCTAAGACGAAAAGAGAAATAC
The DNA here is from genome assembly GCA_004026965.1 of Petromus typicus. NCBI lineage: Eukaryota > Metazoa > Chordata > Mammalia > Rodentia > Petromuridae > Petromus > Petromus typicus. Next base: position 12,252 of record PVIR01008179.1, read on the forward strand.
AGTTATAACAATCACCTGTTTTCAATGCTTCTCATGAACTCCCACCGGGAATCCCTGTGCATAAGGCTGGAGAATTCGAGCTGCTTTCTGGTCTGTTCCCAAAAGGCTCACAGGTGCCTGAGTGCTGGATGGTGGCTTCATGACCACTAATGACCTTCCAGGGGAAAGTCTGGTGTCACCTGCATGAGGCTACAATAGGAGAACCTCGAACGCCATCAGAGCTGTGAATTTCTGACGCAACACACTTACTGTCCGATATGACACGCTCTCTGCTCACTCAGTGCTGATTTCTCTCTGCATCAGCATGGATGCTTCATTTGCAGTGCTTCATCTCCTCGTGGCCTGGCTCTGTGCTTTCTTTCTCCACCACCAGGAAGCATGCAACCTAAACTGCTAATTAAAAAGGAGAGAAGGCTGAAAGCGTGCAGGCCATTGGCAAGTCAGATTCTGACTGTCAGGTGTAAATATTATCCCTTTCCTTACTGAATCTCCATCCCCCACGGCCTTTAGTAAGACTATTTTGGAGGAAGCCACCACTCAGGTACAGGGCCAAAGTCAGCATAGAACAGTCTGTCCCACAGCGGGACAGACCCCAAGGAAATGCCTTCATGTATAGGCCAGCAGCGAGCTGAGGCGTCCTCTGGCCACTAGCACCTCTCACTGGCTCACTACAAGACGATCCTGTGGGGCCTCTTTTTCATTAATGTGTTCAATGGTGCTGTCTTATCTCCAGTTCACACCTAGGGGATTGTGCGGCATCCCTGAGCCCTGGACACCCTGGCAGGCCTGAGGCCCAGGCAGTGCTTGCAACTCCCAGCCACTCTCAGCAGCTGCTGTACATTCCCCGGAGGCCTCAGCCATTTAGACACCCCTCAGGCAATAGCCCTCAGCTGCTTGGTTTAAATTTATACCAAAATACACAGCGGGGGGCCACGTGCCAGCATTAACGCTGGCTGTCTCAGGTATTTACGCAGACACGTAGGTGTGCTTGTGCTGAAATCCTGCCGACTTGGACTTAACACCCACCAGAACTGCCTGCCAGCCTGAACGGAAGTGAAGCCATCTTGTGCTTTCCTGTTTACCTAAAAGTGCTGTGCAAGGTGTGAAAAAAACCTGCAATGAATGTTTACATTTAAAAGTTATTGTACTAAAAGACACCGAGCCCCCTCACAACCCTCCCCCACTCCGAACACATTTATGTCGTCGTTGTTACCACTTTCCACAGTTCTGAAGTCCTCTTGTGTCGCTGTCTTTAGTTGCACTGTTGTGACTGTTTTGACGTCCTGAATGGATTCGCAAATGTTTACCTTTCATGGTCATTTTGACTTTGGGGGTGAGCCAAGAGTTATATGGTGCCAGAACTGGGGAAGGAGGTGGATGAGGACCCACTATGGTATTTCAGGAGCCGCTTTTCTGTTAGACAGCTCTGGGCAGAAGTGTTCACTGTATTTTTTATCACACTTCATAAAGACACCCGTGGGAGAGGACTTTCAGAACCGCGTCAGAAAGTGGCCAGGTCAGTGGGGTAAGTGGGTTTGGAGCGAGAGCGAATATGCTGAGGAGGACTTGGGGCAATGCCTTTTACTGTTATAATTTTCAAAATTTAGACATTCTCCTTATATTTGATCACCTCTGGTATTTGTGATAAGTTGTATTATAAAGAGTAGTTATCAGTACCACCCAAATGAAGAGACATACAGTTATTTGAAAAGATTTCTCTCTGTGTTTTCTGGTAACTTAAGCCACAATTCTTTTTCTTTTCATCCCTGGGATCAAACCCAAACCTCACACACGTGAGGCCAGCACCCCACTTCACAGTCTTTCTTGAGTGCAAAGGGATGGACATCAAGGCAAAGTGCTCAGGAGAGATTTCTATTCCACCTATATGCAGCCTGAGAACCCAGCATCATCTGGACAAGTTCATAGCTGGGGTAGGAGGCAGTAGAAAAACAGAAAAACACACACACACACACACACACACACACACACACACACGCCAAAACAAAATCTTTAAACCAGCTGGGCATGGTGGCACACACCGATAATCCCAGCCCTTTGAATAACACGTTTACATAACTTCCCAACACTAGGAATTTTCTAAAGAACATAATTGAATTGCCAATAGTCATACGGAGGCTGCTTTCTGCCTTGTCTCCACTTACAAACCTACCCATAGACTGCTCCAAATAAATACGCAAAGGGAGTAATGTGCTGCTGGATCCATTCCTTTAGGTCCTTACATCACAGAGTAGCTCCTTCTAGAAACAAGTTTGCCACACAAATGTTACCAGGTTTGGTGGTGCTGGTGTCTCCTTCTGCGGTTGGTTTCCGGGTTCTTCTGATCTCAGAGATTTGGAAGAAATGAGTGAAGAACGGTTGGAAAGCTTATTAGGAAGAGAAAAAGTGAAAAACGAGGGAGAAATTGGCTCTGCGGAGTGAGCTTGGGACAGTAAAAGAGAAAAGGCAAAGTAAAAGACACAGGGCGGGGGAGCCCAGGGCGGGCCACTGTAAGGAAAGCGGGATAGCGAGCTCTTCACAGTGTCTGTGTCTTTTTATACCATCTACAGCTCAAGGAACCTTTAAGAACTTCTACACAGGGCTCCTGTGAGGAGGTGCTAGGATCCTACGTCTTCATAGGTCCAGGAAACCTACTCAGGTTCTCTGAGAAGTTTTTGTCTGTTTTTTGCTGTGTTGTCCAGGCTGCTCTTGAACTTGATAGCCCAGGGTGGCCTTGAACTTGTGGAGATCCTCTTGCCCCAGCCTCCTGAGTGCTGGGATTACAGGCATACATACCTGGCTAGGGTTTTGGGAACTCTTCATATTTCAGGATCTTGTACTTTCCCAGCCAGTTTTGTCACACCCTAATCTCCTCTCTCCCTCACCCTTTTCATTCACATTTTTAACTCAAATATTGTCTTACACAGATACTCTGGAGCTAGCAGTGAAAACTAGCTGTGCACTTCAGGAAGTAAGGTTGAGCTCCTGGGACAAAGACGTTAAGAGGCTGAAACACAACAGTATTTACTTTTTGGCTTTTGACAGAAATCTATGCTGAACTCTATTGCAAAGCTGATACACATTCATCTATGGCACACGTATTTATTGAGCACCAGCTTCTTCTAAGCACCAGATTCTAGTTTCCTATGTAAAGAGCCTTTAGACAAATGAAAGAGACAGATGATTAAAATGCTTGCTGGTGTGTGTGTGTGTGTGTGTGTGTGTGTGTGTGTGTGACTAACCCAGAGAGGGAAGACACTGCCAGGAGGGGACCCTTCTGACAGAAGGCATCTAAGTTGTCCCTGGAAGTGAGGGGAACTTAGCCAGGAAAAGTGGCAGAACTGCAATTATAAAGGGCAGAGAAAAATAAGGAAGCTGTAAATGTTTCAAAGATGAGACGAAGAATGGCCAGACACCTTTGTGAGGTTGATTGCAGGGATGGTGGACGAAAGAGCTGTTATTAACTCATTGAGACAGCATCACATGGCCTCGGGCAAGTGCAGTTCAGGAAGGCACACAGAGGCGCATAGAGCCCCAAGGAGGGATCCAGCCAGTGCTGGTCTGAGTCCCTTTTCACAGGCAGAGACTCTCAGCAGCGCTCCCAGGACCAAGTCTGGGGCTTGTGAAGGCTTTTTCCAGGTTTAGAGTTAAAGATGTAGAATACGAAATGCAAATGTCCATGTCGAAGGAGATGAAAACACTGCGGTTGACCCTGACAAAAGCACAGTTGGACAGTGAGCCAACGAATTGTGCCGTGGCCTTTCCAGTTGTAATTTATAGGATTTGAGCCAAAGGAAGGCATCTCTAAGACCCTCTCTCATGATGAGCTCATTCTGTGCATTCTAAAGGAAGGGAGGGAAGAATATAAATTTTAAGAAGATAAGCTCTGTTAGCTTCAGAAAAGTGTGCTCTTCTCTTTCAGTTGAAGCACAGCCAAGCAGGCACAGCACCACTGAGCTACGTCCCTGGCCTCTGTTCACGTTCATTTATTGTTTACTTCTCAATTTCTAGCTCAGTGTCTGGCATGAAATAGAGGATCAACGGGTACTCTTGAGGAAATAAATCAGAATGACTTTGAAATATTTTATGTAAATATATTTCTTTAATTTGTTAGCAACTAGAAGTGCTTGAGTGTATGTTTGTTAGGAGAGAAAAAAGGACAAATCTGGTCTACAAGCATTTTTTAAAAAGACAATCATGTCTGATTAAAAAATTCAAACTATAAAGCATTTTCTATTAAAATGTGGTCTTATTAAATATATAGTATTACATCGTGTTTCAAAGTTTACTTTCCTTCAGTGCATACTTCTTTGAAAATGATTTTGCACTATTTATCTAAGGACTTTTACATTAAGTTTGCAAAAATTATAATGCTCTGACAAGGATGAAAAAATGGAAATACAGTTTTTTTCAAATGGGAAGGGACTCAAGAGCTGGAGGGGGAGGGGATGGAAGGAAGGGAAGAGTGAAAAAAAAGAATTAAGGTTTTTTTATTAACATGTACCAGGCCCCCACAATACATGTAATCCTTACGTGCTGCAAACTTGTACTAATAAAAATACATAAGAAAATTAAAAAGTTAAATAAAATGAATTATTTCTAACTAAAAAGAATAGTGACTTGTTTAGGAAACAAAATTTCAAATTCAAATTATCCTTTCAGGGTTTTTAGATAAGATCTTCCTCCACTCATACACCACTTTACTGGAGTTAGTGGAAAATTCTATCATTTCAACTTCATTTTTACGCCCAAAGTTTTGTGGCCAGGAGTCCTCAGTCCAGTCATCTGCTGCCCGAGGTTTAGAAGCCAGTTGTATTAATTAAAAACAGCTGCTGCAGTAGCAGCAGCAGCAGCAAGCCTTCTTCAGAGACCCCAAGTGCACAAGGCACACATGGTGCCCCCGTAAGGGAACTGAATTGTGCGCTGCCACGGAGGAGACGCGAGCATAACCTCAGCGGGATCTGTGCGCCATAACAACACAGCATTCTGGTCGGTCGTCAGGGGTCTGGTCCCCAGCAGAGATGCACTGCCAAGACCAGTGTGGCTGCGCCCATTTGGTAGCCGGCCGAAAGAGGGCAAGAACCACACTTCCCAGAGTGCCGCGCGCCCGTGCCCCGCCCCTTCCCGCCTCCAGGCCGCGGGGCGGAGAGGACGCAGGGCGCCGGCGGGGGTGGGGCGCGCCGGAGCGCGTGTCCGCGGGAGCAGCGCGTCGGGCGGGAATTGTGCAGGGCTTTAGCTCCGCCGCCCGAGCTCCGAGCCGGAGGCGCGGCTGCAGCCTACGCGAGCGGAGGAGGCGCGAGGCGGAGGCCCGAGGTAACGACGCGCTCGCGCGGTCCCCTCGCCCGGCTCCCGTCCCCGCCGCGCTGTCATTGCTCGGATCGGGACAGACGCCGAGCCCGCGTCGGGCGCCCGGCAGCTGGGGCCTCGGTCCCGGGCGGCTGGACCGCCGCTGGTGGCGGGACCGTGGCCCCGAGCCGCTTCCCTCGACGCGACAGCGCTGCACCCGCGTTCTCGCGCGGTCGCCTCCTCTGCCTCCCATCCTGCGCGGCGTGCGGAGCCCCCTCGTCGTCCACGTTCTCGTGGTCCGTGTGAATCACGTCCTTTGTCTTCGGCTCGCCGGGAGGTACTTCGGGGGGCGGCTCGGGGACCTGCGCCGGGCCGGACACCTGCGGGCGCGCGCTCCTTTCCTCCGCGGGGCCGACCCTCAGCACCCTCCCGTGGGCACGCGGGATGGGCACCGTGGGGGGAGCCCAGCACCTGCCAGAGCTCTGGCGCCGGCGGCTGCATCAGCTGCTCCTCCGACTTCCTCCTGCACCTCTTGAGTTAGTCACTGTCCTGACCCAGTTAGAACTTAGCTGTGCAGTGCGGCGCTTGCAGGATACCAGATAGTACCAACACAGGTACAGAAAGAGTCTCGAGACACGGATTCTGCTGTGTGCGCTCCGCTTCTTCATTTCTTCTCTTTTTTCCTCTCAGTGTTGGTACTGAACCCAAGGTTTTTGCGGGCTAAAGGAGAGTTCCACCCTACAGTCGCAACACAGCCTTTTTAAATTTATCTTCAGATGGGATCTGGCTTAATTGTTTAGGCTTGCCTAGAGTTAGCCTTCCTTCTGCCTCAGCCTCCGAGTAGCTGGGATTTCAGGTAGCCCCTATACCCAGCTCCGAGAGTAACTTTTTGTTTGTTTGTTTGTTTGAGGCAGGGTCTCGCTTTGTAGTTCAGGCTGACCCTGGGCTCACTGTGTAGCCCAGGCCAGTCTTGAACTCACAGCAATCCTCCTGCCTCTGCCTCCCAAAAGCTGGGATACAGGCGTGACCTACGGTGCCCAGCATTGTGGGATATGGTACCAGAGATTGAGCTGGGGGGGGGGGGGGGGACGGGGACCTTGCACTTGCCAGGCAGACTCCGGCCCCAAGAGTAACTTTGGAAACAAACAAAAACCACCAATACTTTCTCTTTAAGAAGAGGATGAGGTGGGGCCCTGGTTCAGTGGTGGGCGTGTGTTTTTAGCTTGTGCCAGGCCCTCAGTTTAATCCTAAGGACCGCCAAGGGAATAACAGAAAAAAAATGAGTAGGTGAATTTTGACCCCGCCCCTCATATTTTAAAAATAGGTTTTATTTTTAGAGCAATTAGAAATTCAGGTCAAAATTGAGCAGAGATATAGTTTCCTATTTGCCCTCAGCTCGAACAGAAACTGTCAAAACTCACAGGGGTGCATTTGTTGAACCTGTGACACCATTAGTACCCCAAATCCGCATTATACTTTAGGGTTCACCCTGGGCATAGTACAGTTTGTAGGTTTAACAAATGACTCCTTGTTTTAGTAAGAACTTTGGAGAGTTGCAGAGAACTAAAGTGGGTGTTGTCATTTTTAAAAAAGCTTAAAAAGAAAGCTGAGGATATAGCCTTAAAAGTAAAGTCAGAAGTAACCCCAGCTTCACAATTTTAAAAAATTTTTGAATATCTTAAAGAATTTTTAAATACTGTAGCTTTCATATTTTAAATTGGGTATTTATGCACTTACCTTCTTACATTTGAATTCTCAGCAAAGAACAATTTCTTTTGGTATATTAAGAAAAATGAAATGTTTTGTGGAATAACGGCGTCATTTTTCCAGTGCTAAAACTTACCGGCATAATATGTTTTCTGACAAATTGTATGTTTACCAATGAAGCATGAAAAAAATCGAATATTTTAAGTACTGTATATTAACTTTTGTTTACTGATATCAGGCTGTGCCTACAATAAATGTGATTGAGTAGATCCTTTTTATTTTTTTTTAGGTTTTTTTGAGACAGGGTCTCGCTTTGTAGTTGAGGCTGGCCCTTAGCTCAGCCTCCAACTCACATCACAGCAATCCTCCTGCCTCTGCCTCCCGAGTGCTGAGATTACAGGCGTGAGCCACCACGCCCGGCACTGTGGTATGTGGTACTGGTTGCTGCTGGGTGTGAGTCACCACACTCAGTGTGGTATGTGGTTACTGGGGATCGAACCCAGGTCCTTGTGCTTGCGAGACAGGCGCCGGAACCACTGAGCTAAATCCCCGGCCCTGAGTAGATCCTTTTTAAACAAGTCTTTTTCTCTGTTCTGAGGGACTTTTGTGGAGGAAGCAGGATGAAACTGCTCGCCTCAGTTTCAGAGTAGAACCCGATTTCCTCACTCCTTGCTTGTGTAACCACAGCAGGATGTTATTTGAACCTGTTTTCTTAGCTGTGAAGGAAGGATAAAAATAACACATTTTACTTCGATCTTTCCAGAATCTGGGGGTTGATCATTCATGTGTGCGTATGCATTTTATATGCCATAACCTATTGTAATAAAAATTATCACTCATCACCTGCTGCATTTTAAATGGGTATAGTTGGGTGGGTGTAGTATCTGGCAAATGCTGCTTATGTAGTTCTGCTGACATTTTTTTAAGGTTTGGTTGTGCAAGAGTATATTGTTTGATTATGAATGCTCTGGTTGGCTTCTGTATGTCAGAGCTAGAATTATGAAACAGGGCCCTTGCACTTGCCAGGCAGACGCTGGAACCACTGAACTGAATCTTGGCCCAAGTGCGTGATGCCTTGAGGGGATATCTAGATAGCCATAATTTGTCTTAAATTGCTAAATTTGGCTAAAAGATAATTTGGTTTATTCTAAAATCTGGACTTTAATTTTCTTCAACAAAACACCCACTGCTAAAAAAAAATATTTTTATCTTCCAAACTAGAGCATATCGATATGTCTTTATAATATTTCTTGCCATATGAAATCCTAGCCAATGATCATTTTGGCTTTTAGGAAAGTTGGTTTGGAGAGAATCTAAATATGTATGTTTCTTTGAAATTTATAATTTACTTATATGGACTAGCTTATAGTTGGCTTTAATTTATAACAGTCTTATTTGCATTTTTGTAATTTCAGAATTGGGATAAATACTGTTTGCGTTCATTCTTCTTTAGAGTTTGGTAGTGTAACTGCCCTGTTTTCCTCCTGCAGTCAGAGGCTGCTGGGATGTGAGACTTAACAGCATGGAGCCAACTCCAGTTACAGTATCACTTACCAGTGGCCTTCACAAGCTTCGGGAGGGAGCATGGTGGGTCAGATGACACTGTGCAAACCTGTGAATGAGACTCAATGGCAGTAATGTCTTTTCCTGGAGATCTTTTTCTTTCCTTTGATATTAGTCATTTTTGTTTGAAATTAAATGCTTTTCAAAATTCTAAATCAATATTTGGGAAATTATAGGATACATTAGTACAATTTTGGCTCTTCAGATTTGCTTATTGTAAAAAATAGAGTCGATCGATTAGAAGTGAATGCTAGCATTTTCATGTAAAAGATTGTCACTACACTGCATCTTTAGTTGTAGTGTAGAGGGTTGCTTAACTTCAGTAATAAATGAATTCATTTAGTTCTGTATGGGTAACAAAGGGTAATCATTTCAGCAAAAAAATGAAAATACCTATAGGAATGCCATTGTTTTGAGATCAGTGATTTTTATGGATATTCTCCTTTTGAATCTCCTGCCTCTGCCTCCCGAGTGCTGGGATTACAGGCGTGAGCCGCCATGGCCGGCACTGTGTATGTGGTACTGGTTGCTGCTGGGCGTGAGTCTCCACACCCAGTATTGTATGTGGTTACCGGGGATCGAACCTGGGTCCTGGCACTTGCAAGACAGGCGTCAGAACCACTGAGCCAAATCCCCGGCCCCATCTCCTTTTGAATCTTAAAAATATTTTAAAAAATTTCCTGAAGGTGACTTTCCTCCTGTGACTTCAAATTTATCCAGGTGGGCAGCATGAGGGCCCCATGGCTGCTCTGGGACAAGTGAGCTCCAGCTGTGCTATAGTTGGTATAATGGTATAGTCGCTCACTCATAAGCATTTGCAGAGTTAATGTTGATGCTATCTTCTTTTGGCCTCGTTATAAGACTTGAACTTCTGTAGTCAGGTATGTATATATGTTGGCTCCTGAGCATTAATAGTTGTGAGAATTGAGAACTATTTCTTACTTTCCCTGAGCCTCTTTAATCTACAGCTATAAAAAATAGAAATATAATGATATATATTGAAATAGAAATATAATGATAACTCAGTTGTTAAAAATTCATTCCAAATTCATTTTTGAACACCAGTAGTTTGAGAACTGAATATTTTTTCCATTAGAAATAATGGAAACCAAATAATTGGTGCTGAAGCCCAAAAATTACACTTATAAATTCATTTTTCCAGGACTTTAACTGATTTTGCAATGATTTTTTTTTTTCAACTCTATCATGGTTCTTACAGTTGTCCTTTTACCTTTGCTGCTGGTAACACTAACTTTCTTTGGAACCAAGCTTATGATATTTTACACAAAGAGCACAGTGATAACTGTTTTAATGCACCAACACAAGCACAATATGAAGCATTATCCCTTTGTGCCTGCAGCAACACCCAACGTGTAGCTCACTCTTGGCTCACACAGGTTTTTTCAAGTTGGATTTTTGGTTGAGTACCTACCGAAGTTCCCATCACTAAGCAGATTTTTTTCTGACTTTGCTGTTTGAGTTGTGGGGAGTTCAAGCCTGAATACCTCTCAACAACTGACATCACTTTTTTTTTTTTTTTCAAATTGTCCTGAAAATTGAAAGGAAAACATGAAGTGTGTGAGCTATGATAGCAATTAGACAGAGAATTTATAGGCCAATTTACCAACTCATCCAAACTTCATAAGCATCTTGTGAAGGTGGTAGTAATTTTCCTCATTTTTACAGATGAAGAAACTGATGTTAAACTAAATTAATGACAGTTTATTAAACTGAGCAAAAATCATACAACCTATAAACAGATAGTAAATACCCAAGTCATGCTGGTTGTTAGATTTTTTTTTTTAAAAAGCCTTTTATTGTAGGCTTTTTTTTTTTTTTTTTTGAGACAGGGTATTGCTTTATAGTTCAGGCTGGCCTTGAGCTCAGCCTCAAACTCAAATTACAGCAATCCTCCTGTCTCTGCCTCCTGAGTGCTGGGATTACAGGCGTGAGCCTCCACACCCAGCACTGTGGTATGTGAGACTGATTTGTATGTGGTTACAGGGGATTGAACCCGGGCCCTTGCGCTTGCAAGACAGGTGCCAGAACCACTGAGCTAAATCCCCGGCCCTTATTGTAGACAATTTTTGATAATTGTTTGTGGATGAGAGAATTTTGTTCATGACCAAGAGCTCAGGATTACATAATTTATAAAAGTAATAACATGGCTACAGTGAGTTTGAGATCAGGCTGAACAACATAGTAAGATCCTGTCTCAAATTTTAAAAGAGTAATAAAATCCATTTCCTAAATGCTTATTGTATAGTAAGTGCAGGACCAAATACTTTATTTGTATTACTTTCACTTAATCTTCACAATAACCTTAAAGAAAGCTGAGGTTCATAGTGATTTTGAGTGACTTAGTTGAGCTTGTACAACTAATAGAAAATCACAACCAACTGGCTGTAAAGTTTTTGCCATTTAAAACAAAAGATAATATCTGGCCACAGTGGTACATGCCTATATTCTTAGCTGCTTGGGAGGCTGAGGCTAGAGGATTGCACATTCAAGATCTTGCCTCAAAAAAGAAAAAGGGCTAACAGTATGGTTTTGTGTTAGTTGGCCCTTGAGTTCAATTTCTAGGAAGTATCACAAAAAACAAAAACAAGGCAACAGTTTTTTGACCTTTTAAACAAAACTTACAGTTCACAACTAGAGAGAAACAGCACCCTAAACCCAGGGTTAACAAACTATAGGGCAAATTCAGCTCATTACCTATTTTTGTAAGTGAAGCTTGATTGGAACACAGCCATGCTCATTCACTTGTGCATTGTCTGTGACAGCTTTCATGCTATAATGGCATAGCTGAGACTATATACCCTGTAACCTAGCTCAGTCTTGTTCTAATGAGGAACCTGAGACACAGAGATTAGGTAGCTTCCTGATAATATAGTCATTAAGAGTCCAATTCATTTCTGCTATAGCATCCTACCTCTTGCCAAGTTCTATAAAGTCAACAGGTACACTGAATGGTCGTTTTGCAGGGACTTTAAAGTGCTATAAAGTGTATATGACATGTATGAATATTTAACGTAAAGCAGAGATGCTCACTGTAATAATAGTAAATATTTTATTCATTTCCTTTTTTGTCCTAGAATTTGAAGAGCTTTATACTGTATATGACCTATGCCTTAATGTTCTGTGGCCCTCTTTGAACTTCCTCTAGTAAACACAGGCTTTAGAAATCATTCATTACTTGAATCCAAAACAGCATTTGTGCTGTCTAGTACTTGGAAAGCTCTCATATATATACAGTATTAAAACAAGGATCATAGTGCTTGTACCTGGTTTTCTCTACCTACCTTACATTATTGGTGAGGGTTTTAAGCCCTGAAGATTGTGATCAAATCTAAACAGAATGATAGGCAGTGGCAAGAGGCTGCATGGTAAGAAGAGGCTGCAGTGATGGCCCAGGTGATTTGCCAAGACTGAAGCAATGGGTCTAGAGATGCAAGGCCAGCAGTGTGAGAAATACAGAAAGTGGAATTTGGGAGACTGAGAGTTAGTCAGAATAAAAAGGAACAGGAGACAAGGGCCTCATGCTCCCTAAGAGACTCTTGTTTTCCTCCTATGACTTCAAATTTAGTCAGGTGGGCAGCATCAGGGGCTCACTGCTGCTCGGGGACAAGTGAGCTCCAGCTGTAGCAGGTTCAGTCATGGACCTGTCATAGATATCTGCTTGACAACCCCTTCTCAAGTCCATGAACCCGCAACCCCACTCTTAATATAAACAGGCTGCCAGGACCAGTTTGGGTCAGTTATGTACTGCTCCCCTGTAGCACTGGAGCATGAGTCCTAATACAGTCTCTTCTGGGGAGTGAGTTCCTGCTTCTTCATAATTCTTGTCTTCAGTAGCCTGTGCTGAGCTGATTATACCAAGGGCCACTTGTGTGAGCAGGGACTTCTCACTGAAGATAGCTGGCAGCCAGACAGTGATGGAGAGGAGCAGAAAAGAGCAGCTGCCTAGTGGCCAGAGTTCTGGGGCCTGGTAGCAGCATGTCCTGAGTGGCAAGGAAGCTGCTGACATCAAAGCTCAGGGCTGCTGACGCTGAGGAGCTGCAGGTCGCTGGTTCATGATTTCTATGTAGACTGCGCAAGAACCCATGCCCCACTTGGGACATCCTAGAAGCACATACGGGGACCTTCAGAGGGCCTGAAGAAGAGGCTAGAGGACAACAGTGGGGCCAGAGAGTTTACTCAGTGGTTCTGACGCTTGCCTCAGAAATGCGTAAGTTTGATCCTTGGTACAAAAAAAAAATTTGTTGGACAGTGATCATTACCAGCAGGCTCAAGAATCAGCCATGTATGATTTTCATGTTACATGTGGCTAAGAATTCACAGAATGGGAACTTGGAGTCCATGTAAACTAACATCTTCAGTAGTTTCTTGACCGCCCTGTCTAGTTCAGACTCTTTCATAGTATCCTGGGTATTTCTGACATGACCTTGACTGCACTGTTAATTGCTGTGAAGCTGTTGGATTTTGCTTTTTATGTTCAATTTTGAATCCTTAGAACACTCAATACAGTGTGGAATGGCTGAGTGAATGAATGAATGAATAAAAGACATAGTATTTTCTCATCAGTGACAGGATTTCTATTGTTTATTATTTCTTGAAATATGGCTATAAAACTGACTAATATGAGGCCTTTGAGTTTGGTATATATGTGTATAGACCTTGAATTTGGTATATATGTATATGTTAGGAAAATAAAAAGTTTTCATATTCCTGGGAAAAAACTGATTGTTTCATAGCTAGGTGTGTTGTTCAGCTTTCTGTCAGAATAGCTGACAGAAATACCCGAGATAATCAGGTTGCAAAGAGAAGAGGTCCTGTGAACTCATGGTCTTTTAGGCTGCAGTCCAGGGTTAGTTGGCTTGGTTGCTTTGGGCCTGTGGCAAAGCTTCACACCGTCAGGCGAGAATGACAGAACAAACTGCTTACATCATGGTCAGGAAACAGGAAAACAGGAAGAAGGGGAGAGGCCAGGACCCCTCCGTGGTCTCCATCAAGAGCATGCCCCCATCTCCTTTAATACCCTTTCCTCAAAGGCTCTGCTACCTCCTAGTCTCACCCCATCCCTCGGTGCTAAGCCTTTCACGAAGAGCCTTCAAGGGGACATTTAAGATCTGGGCCATAGCACCATAGTAACATGGAGTCCCTGGAGCCAGATTTCAGCTTGCTTTCTCAACAGTCACAGTTTATTAGGATTCATTTAAACCGCTGTGATCATCAGCAACAAGAAGAAAAATTTATATATATATATATGGACAGATGATGGATGGATTGATGGATGGAAGATTGGACTAGGGATCGAACCTAAGAATTTTAAGTTCTACCTCAACCTCCTTTAATTTTTTTTTGAATTTTGAGACAGAGTCTTGGTAAGTTGCTGTAGGTTGGCCTCAAACTTATGATGTAAGTTACACTCCACCCAAATTAGGGGTCCTAAGCAGGAGATTGCAGGTGTGTGCCACCATTCCTGGCAAAGAGCAGGAGTCGGTGAGAAAGATTTTGCAAGCCAACTAGTCAGTGGGCAGTCTTCTTGGTAGCCAGCCTCGGTGTGGTCAGCAGTGTGCTCAGTGCCAAGGGCTTGCTGCCCCTTCAGTTGGTTGCATTGGTGGCTGTTAAAGATATACAGTGTGGGGATAGGGATTTAGCTCAGTGGTTCCAGTGTCTGCCTTGCAAGTGCAAGGTCCCATGTTTGATCCCCAGTAACCACGTACAGTAATGCCTTGGTGACTCATGCCCACCTGCAATCAGTACCACATACCACAGTGCCAAGTGTGGTGGCTCATGCCTGTAATCCCAGATTCGGGAGACAGAGACAGGAGGATTGTTGAATTTGAGGCTGAGTTCAGGACCAGCCTGAACTACAAAGTGAGACCCTGTCTCAAAAAAAAAAAAAAAAAAAAGAGAAAGGGCCGGGGACTTAGCTCATTGGTTCTGGCGCCTGTCTTGCAAGCGCAAGGACCCAGGTTCAATCCTCAGTAACCACATACAATACTGGGCATGGAGACTCATGCCCAGCAGCAGTCAGTGCCACATACTACAGTGCCGAGCGTGGTGACTCACGCCTGTAATCCCAGCACTCGGGAGGCAGAGGCAGGAGGATTGCTGTGATGTGAGTTTGAGGCTGAGCTCAGGGCCAGCCTGAACTACAAAGCGAGACTCTGTCTCAAAAAACCTAAAGAAAAAAAAAAATACACAGTGTGAAGTAGCCTGTCCTTTGATCCTTGACAATAGATTAATTATGAATTTTCTGTTTTCTAGTCTTTATATTAAAATACTCCTTTGTAACTTTTGGTACAACCTTGTGATTTCTATAACACTGTCATTTAAAATGGTAAGTAATACACACCCTTCCAGAAAGAAGACTAATGCCTAAAGTTCACATGTGTAGGCCAAATTGAAGTCTCTTCTTTTGCTGTTTTATTCCATGAGATCATTATGCTTGTAGTAATCTATGTGGTCCAGTTCAAACAAGGAAATTCATACCAGAAAGCATAATTTTTTCAAAGAAACAGGCCTGAAATAGACACATCTTACAAAGTGTTCAGTGCAGTGAAAAATGTTATAGACTCTGGAAGTGACATTTGTGTTTAACAAAGTGATTTTGGTTACAATAGTATCGAATAACATCATAATGCTAAGAAAAATATTTAAATCACAGTATAAATTGTAGGAAGTCATGTGTACCATGACTGAATTGTAAATATTGATGGCCTAGTTCATCAGTTGCATATTCTCCCATAATTATTGATAAAATGTATTTTCTTTTGGACCACTTGATTCAAAATTTTAAATATCATTACTTTTATGAATAAAACAAAAAGTAATTACATTACTTTTTTCCAACTTGAAATATAAGAAGGAATTTATGAAGAGTATTTACTCTTGAAATAAAATGATTAAAAATCAAAATAAATAACTTTGTTAAAATATTGATATGAGCCAGACCTGGTGGCACATATTTGTAATCCTAGTATTCTGGGGGGCTGAGGCAAGAGGATATAAGTTCATGAACTGCTTGGACAACTTAGACCTTGTCTGAAAATAAATTAAACAGGCTGGAACTGTAGCTTAAATAGTGGAGCACTTGACTGGCATGTACAGGGCCAGGGGTCAGTCCCTAGTACTGTCTGCCCCCCTACCCTAAGTGCCATTTGGACTTTGTTTTCTACTTAGTACTTTCCTAATTATTATGTAGTATTGAGTTATTCTTTGCTGCAAGTTTAGCTATAAGAGAATATAGTAGGAGTTAAGACATTTTCTACAGAAGAGTGTCACGTGCTTGTTACATGTAGCATCGGATAGATAAAAGTACAGATGAAGTTAAGGTGTAAGGTAGACTAGTCTAGCATAATATGCTTTGCCATCAGTTCTGTTTTCTGTAATTTGCAATGAGTTACATTTATTTGTTAACAGAGAAGTATTAGTTTTGTTTTGTAATCTCTGTATTAGACCACTGAAATGTGGTTCTTTTAGAAGTACTTTTACTTTAGGATGTCCTGTTTTCTCATCTTTTGTCAAAGCAAAAGCTGCTTCATAGAGTTGTGAGGATGAAATGGCATGGTACATAATGTCCTTCGGATGGTGGGCAGCAGATAGTTTTTCTGTCCTCACCATGGTGGGGGTGGTGGTGATGTTGAGGAATGCAATGCTTACCTTTGTCTTTCCATCTTACTTTATAAATCTCATAACTTAGGCTTCTGCTTATTTCTTGTGCACTTTGAATTTTATCATGACTATTTTCTAATGGAATGGATTTTTAAAAAATTTTATCAGAAGTTAATATCGACATTTAACAAATGCATAGATTTGTCACGACCCAAATTAGGTTACAAACAGTCCCATTGTCCCACCCTTCCCTCTGCAGCTACTGGTCTGCTACTCTGATTTATCTTTTTACCACTACCGTAAGTGGAGTGATAAAAGCATATGCCCTTATGACACTGGCCTCATTTGCTCAGCATAATGCCTGTGAGAATCAGCCGCCTTGTTGTGTGTGTCCAGCTCATTTCGCTTGGTGCAGCAGCGTTTCAGGTGAGAGTGTAAATGTTTAAAAAGTTAACTACTTTTATTAACTAGAAATTGCAGTTGGTCCCCCTCAAAATACTTCCTCTGGCTTCAGACACATGTATCCCATCATTCTTGCCACTTTCTGTGAAATTTTTTCTAATGTTTTCTTTTCAAAGTTCTATGATTTGACATGCAATTTTATTTATATAGGATCTATAGTATAGATACTACATGAGAGATTATACAAATATATGTATATAATATTCATTTGATACGTGGTTTTATGTAATCTTTGATGCATTTTTAGTTAATTATTATATTAGACGTGAGATCTTGGGTCAAGGTTCATTTTCTACGAGTGTCCAGTGGTCCCAGTATTGTTTGCTGAGAACAATCTTTTTTTTTCATTGAATTGCTTTTGTACTTTGTCAGAAATGAATTGGCCATATTTGTGTGAGTCTGTTTCTGAACTCTATTCTGCCTTTTAGTGTCTCTCCATTTAGCATTACCTTCTTGTCATTTTTTAAATAGGCTTTTATCCTAAGATAGTTATAGTTAGGAAAATTTTAAATAGCACAGAGAATTGCTTGGCCACTTTCTATTATTAGCATCTTACATTAGCTTGGTCCCTTGTTGCAGTTCTTTCATTTTTATTTTTGTGTTTGTGGTATATAATGATTACATTCATTGCGGGAGTTAGAACAGGCACAAACCACATCTTTTCCTGTTTCCTTCCTCACCCCCGTCCTCTCCAGTGCAATTTCATTGATGAGAGCCCACATTTTTCACCTTTTGTCTTATTTCTGTTGGAGGATTCTGTTCAGATACAATATTGCGTTTAGCCCCCCGTCTCTTTAAACTCCTCTCTCCCGTCAGAGTAATCAGATTTTCTCTTGTTTTTGCTGGCGGTGAGGAGTATTAGATATTTTTTAAAGTGTCTCTCAGTAGGGATTTATCTGATGTTTTTCTCATAATTTAGGGTTGTGGGCTTTGGGGACATAGAAACAACAGATCAAGTTACCATGTTAAAGTGTGTACTGTCTGTGTGACATCAGTGTTGATCTGCGGGATAGGGTCGTGCTTGAGACATTTCCCCCCTGTAAAGCTGCTCGGTTACTGTACCTCTTCAGGTAGTTGTCTTTCAGAGGAAGCCAGTGTATGTAGACGCACCTCCAGGGTGAAGTCTCTACCTAATTTATTTTACATGATGGGGACAAAACCCACAGCCTTGCACATGTCAGGCCAGCGCTCTCCCACTGAACTATACCCCTAACCTGAAACTCTTTTTCCTGGTAAATTTGTGTATTCTCTGCTAATTTACTTGTTTACTCTGTCTTTTATTTCTGTCAGTATAACAGAATATTTGTCTTCCACTTTAGGTCATAAACTAATGTTGCTTTATTTGTTTGTTGCTGAAAAGGTTGTTTTAAAACTGAATGTCCTAATCAAACCTTACTATTTCAAAATTGTTTCATGTATTCGTGTATTGCCTTTCCATTATAAATTCTAGACTTAGTTTCTCTGTATCTACAAAAAAACTTTATGTGATTTTAATTGGAATTGCATTAAGTCATATTAATTTTCAAAGAA
>PVIR01008179.1:30516-57451 GCA_004026965.1 Petromus typicus
GGGAATCGAACCCAGGCCCTTGCGCCTGCAAGACAGGCGCCGGAACCACTGAGCTAACTCCCCGGCCCCAAAGAATCAAAATATTATGTTGAATCACAGACTGTGGACCTGTGGTAGCCCTTCATTTACTTAGATATTCTTTGAGTTGTATCAGTATTTTTAGTATACAGATTCTATGCATGTTTTGTTAGGTTTCTACTTCAGTATTTCATTTTGATATTCTTTGAGTTGTATCAGTATTTTTAGTATACAAATGTGTACATGTTTTGTTAGGTTTCTACTTGAGTGTTTCATTTTCTTGAGTAACTGAAAATGGTGAATTTTAAAATTTGTTTCTAATTATGCATTGCTTATATATAGAACTATGATTGACTTTTATGTGTTCATGAATTTTGTAAACTCTTTAAACTTACTAATTCGGGGTGTTCCTTTGGAATGTTTTATATAGATAATCATGATTGCTAACGGGCAGACTTCTTTCTTTCCAGTCTGTTCCCCCAGCATTGTCTTTTGAAGAGGCTGTCTTTTCTCCATTGTGCTTTTGGCATCTTTGTCAAAAAATAGCTATGTGTGTGAGTTTATTTCTGAAGTATCTGTTGTGTTCTGATAGCTTTGTGTTTGATTTTTCTTTGGGCCAGGAATTGAACTCAGGACCTTGTGCTTGCCAGGTGGCATGGTGCCACTGAACTAAATACCCTCTCCTCTTTCTGTCTGTTTTTAAACTGATACCACACTCTTTGGATTACTATGGTTCTGCAGTATGGGTTTTTTTGTTTTGTTTTGTTTTGTTTTGTTTTTTGAGACAGGTCTCGCTTTGTAGTTCAGGCTGCTCCTGAACTGAGCCTTGAACTCAGAAATCCTCTTGCCTCTGCCTCCTGAGTGCTGGGATTACAGGCGTGAACCACCACACCTGGCACTGTGGAATGTGGCACTAATTGCTGGTGAGTGTGAGTCACCACACCTGGCATTGTTGTATGTGGTTACTGGGGGATGAACCTAGGACCTGTGCTTGCAAGGCAGACACGGGAACCACTGAGCTAAATTTTTGGCCCTCCCCAGTATATTTTGAAATCAGCTCTTCCTGTAGCTTTATTACTATTATTATTTTTTACATAAAATTGCTTTGGCAGTTCAGAGTCTTTAGTGTTTCCATGTGAATTTTAGGATTATTTTGATGAAGAATATCATTGGAATCTTGTTGGAGATTGTGTGGAACCTATAGATTGCTTTGGGTAGAATGGATATGTTAACAGTATTAATTCTCTGAAGCCATGAATATGGGTGGTCATTTATTCATTCATATGTGATACTGGGGGTTAAACCTAGAGCCCTCACACTGAGCCGTATCTCAGCACTATTTTTAAAAATAGGACAGATTTGGCTCAAATTTGTGATCCTCCTGTCTCAATCTTTAAGAGTATTGGAATTACTACCTGAGCTCCATCTGCTATAAGGTTAGTGGCAGCCTTAGATTCTCAATAGCATGAACCCTATTGAACTTTGCATGAGAAGAGTCTAGGTTGAGTACTTAAGATAATCTAATACCTGGTGCTCTGAGGTGGAGCTGTAGCTGTGATGCTAGCTAGCACTGAAGAGTGGCTACAGGCACAGATGAACATTAGCTGAGAGATCTGACTTCACAGAAAGTGTAATGGACCAGTTGTCTGCAGAGGCAAAGCAATACCCTATCTGTGAGTGGGAATTAAGCTGCATTTGGGGGAAGGTTTTATAGTGCAAATGAGATGATATAGTTGACTTACACAGTTGCATCTGGCGGCAAACTAACATACTCCTGCCAGCTTGATCCACTGGAGCTTCATGCATGACTCTCATGCCACCCATTGGGACAGTGGTAGTGACTAATTCAGTGTCTCTGATGTATCATCAAACACTTAGCAGCTGTGGTGTTAGTTGGCAGCTAAAGTATATGTAATATATCCTTATGCACATCCTCCTGAAAAATAGATCACACAAACACAAACATTGTTGCCTTGGCAACATACACAAAGTCATAAACCTGGATTTTGTACCACAGTGAATCATTAACTCTCTCTAATAACTGTGCCTTAATATCCTGAGTTAAACTTTTCATTCCAGAATTTCTGTTGGGTTCAGTCTCAAAATCTGTATTTCTCTCTCTCTCTCTCTCTCTTGTGGTACCAGGAATCAAATTCTGGCCCTTGTGCTTTGCCAAGTAGACATGGTACCACTTGAGCTAAATCTGTAACCCTTATTCAGTTTCTTATTCTTATTCTGTATTGTCTTATTTATCTATTTGTCTATATTTTCTTGGGCCTTTTAGATTTTTTTTTTTCAGACAGAGTCTTGCTTTTGTAGTTCAGGCTGGCCCTGAACTCACAGCAGTCATCCTGCCTCTGCCCCCCAAGTGCTGGGATTTCAGATGTGAACCACCATGCCCAGCTAAATGTGTATATTTTGATTGTACCCATCTCTCTAATAAATTCCCTTATACCATCTTGCTCTTTATTCTCTCCCTCATTATAATAATGGTCTTTTACTTCTATGCCATCTTTTTTAGATGGCACAAATTAGGAAGGACATATGATAGTTTTCTTAATCTGGTTTATTTTCCTTAACATAACCTGCAGTTTCATCTGTTATCCTACAGATAACAAAATCTCATTCTTCTGTACAGCTAGCTATGTGTGCCTGAATAGTACATTTTCTTTCTCCATTCACCTGATGTACACCTTGCTAGTTCCATATCTTGGTTGTTGTGGATTGTGCTGCAATAAACATGGGTAGGCAGGTTTTTTGTTTTTGTTTTTTTTGAGACAGGGTCTCGCTTTTTGTGGTTTAGGATGGCCCTGAGCTCAGCCTCAAACTCACATCACAGCAGTCCTCCTGCCTCTGCCTCCCGAGTGCTGGGATTACAGGCGTGAGCCACCACGCCCGGCACTGTAGTATGTGGTACTAGTTGCTGCTGGGTGTGAGTCTCCACACCCAGTATTGTATTGTGGTTAACCGGGGATCGAACCTGGGTCCTTGAGCTTGCAAGACAGGCGGCGGAACCACTGAGCTAAATTACTGGCCCCAGATATTTTTATAGTAT
This sequence comes from Petromus typicus, assembly GCA_004026965.1. Lineage (NCBI taxonomy): Eukaryota > Metazoa > Chordata > Mammalia > Rodentia > Petromuridae > Petromus > Petromus typicus. Next base: position 33,590 of record PVIR01008179.1, read on the forward strand.
GCTGATTTCAGTCCCTTTGGATGTATACTAAGGAGTGTGATAGTGGATCAAATGGTAGCTCTGTCTGTTTTTTATAATTCAAATTTTTATTGGTACATTATGTATATACATCATCATTGCATTCCACATTGAGAGTTTGTACCAATATGTAACACGACTTGATTCTGATTTTTTAATAGGAGGTAGTTTTTTTTTTTTTGTATTTCAATCATGGCTGTACTAATTGACATTCTCATCGGCAGTATGGAAGGATTTCTTTTTCCTGGCCCCCTTGCCAGCATTTTTTCTGGTATTTTTGATGATAACCATTCAGATTGGGGTAATGTGGAATTTTAAAATAGCTTTGACTTACATTTCCTTAACAGCTAAAGATGTGGAACATTTTTCCCCAGCCCCTTGTTGTTAAATTTTTAGTTTTTTTTCTGTATTCTAGATATACATCTTATGGTGAAAGAATACCTGGCAAAGATTTTCTCCTATGGGCTGGGGATTTAGCTCAGTGGTTCCAGCACTTGCCTTGCAAGCACAAGGTCTCGAGTTTGATCCCTGGTAATCATATACAACGATGCCAGGCATGATGGCTCATGCCTGTAATCCTAGCATTTAGGAGGCAGAGGCAGGAGGATTGCTGTGAGTTCAAGGCTGGCCTGGGTTACATAGTGAGCTCAGGGACAGCCTGAACTACTACTATTTCATAGCTTGTTTTTTTCCTAATACGGTTTGTCCCATTTATTGATGTATGCTATGATTTTTTGTGCTATTGGGAGTCCTGTTTAGGAAATCTGTCATATATATTGTTTTCTAGTAGTGGTTTCAACGTTTCAGATTGTACATCTATATATTTGATCAATTTTGAATTGATTTTTTAATAGGGTGAGATGGGGATCTAGTTTTTATCTTCTACATATGGGATCCAGTTTTCCCAGCACCATTGTTAAAGAGGCTGTCTTTCTTCCAGTATAATTTTGGATCCTTATCAAGAACTAGGTTATACTTGTCTGAGTTTATTTCTGCATCCTTTGTTCTATTCCATTGTGTATGTTTGTGTGAGGGGATGTTTTCCAAGAACGATGCTGTTTTTCTTACTGTGGCTTTGTAGTATAATTTGTAATTGTGTATTGTGATTCCTTCAGCCTTGTTCTTTTTGCTTAGAATTGCTTTGCCTATTTTTTTTTTCAGTTCCAGCATGAATTTTAAGATTTGTTTCCTAGTCCTGTAAAGATTATTGAATCATGTTTGGTAATAAAACCATGTTATCGGTATTAAATCTGATCTTTATTTCTTTGCTTTTGTTGGGTTAGTTTGGTTTTTGTTTTTCTAAAACATCGAGATGTAATGTTAGGTTATTCATTTGAAATATGTATTATTTATTTATTTATTTAATTTGTGTGTGTGTGTGACAGAGAGAGAGAGAGAGAGAAATCAAACTCAGGGTCTTACACTTGCCAGGCAGGCACGACACCATTAAGCTACATCCCTAACCCCTGTGATATTTTTATGTAAGCACTTGACCATAAACTTCCTTCTTAGAACTACCTTTTCTGTATCCTCAAGATTCTGGTATATTGTATTCTATTTTCATTTGATTTTTGCAATTTTTTTATATTCTCCCTGATTTCTTCCATGATCCACTAATTACTTACCAATGAATTATTTAATTTCCTTGTATTGATTGAGTTTCTGTGGTTTCTGTTGTTGCTGTGATTTCACTATGATCTGATAATATGCAAGTAGTATTTCCTGTCTTTATATTTGTTGACTTGTTTAATTGCCTGCAATATGATCTGTTTTGGAAAACATCCTGTGAGCTGCTAAATAAATGCTTGTTATTAATGGAGTGTTCTGTATACTGTAAATCCATTAGATTTCTGGTATAGTTTAACACTGATGTTTCTTTGTTAATTTTTATTTTTAGATGACCTCTATTGGTGGGACATCTATGGATGTCCCTTTATGTTGAATAGTTTCTGTTTTACTAAATGGGGCACACCAATGTTTGCTGCATATGTAGTTAAATTTGTTATATCTTCTTAGTGAATTGTGCACTATGCTAATATATAGTGGGGCTTTTTAATTTTCTGAGTGTCTGCTTTGTTTGACCTGAATATACCTAATCCTGCTTGCTTTCAGACTCCCTTTGTATAGAATATTGTTTTCTATCTTTTACTTTCAATGCGTTTATGTCTTTGCTAGTGAAATATGTTTCTTGCACACAGAAAGAGTCAGGGCGTATTCATCAGTTCTGCGAGAGAAAGAGTGTGTGTATGTGTGTATATGTGTGTCTTTTAACTGAAGAATGAAGTCCACACTTATGTTATTATAAAAAAGTAAATACTAATTCCTGTTTCTTTTTTGCTTTTCTAATATTTGATTATTTTCTAATTCTCATCTACTCTTCTTTTTTTTTTTTTCCTTAGTTTTTTGAGACAGTCTCACTTTGTAGTTCAGGTTTGCCCTGAGCTCACTGAGTAGTCCAGGCAAGCCTTGAACTTGTGGCAGTCCTCGAGCCTCCCTCCTGAGTGCTGGGATTACAGGTGTGAGTCACCACGCCTGGCTTTGTGCTATGTGATACCAGGGATCAACCTCTGGACCTTAAGCTTGCCAGGCAGATGCCGAAACAACTGAGCTAAATCCCTGGCCTACTCTTCTTTTGTATGTTAAGATTCTTTTGTATATTTTCTGCAGTGTTGACATAAATTTCTTTAGTGTATCTTTAAAGTGTCCATTTCTTCTTTGATTATTGAACAATAGTTTGGCTGTGTGTAGCAGTATATGTTGGCAGTTATTTTTTTCAGGGCTTGAAGTAATCACTGTTCCATCCTGGCCTTTTGGGTTCCTGCCGAGAAGTCTGAAGTCTTTGTTTCTATACATGATTTGGTGTTTCTCTCTGCAACTTTCAGTGTTCTGGTTGTATATATCTGACATTTTAAGTATAATAGAACACCAGGTGGTTCTTTTCTAGTTATGCTTGTTGGGATTCGAAATGCCTCCTGGATGGGGAAGTCTGTATCTTTCCTAAGGTTAGGGAAGTTTACTGTTAACTGTTGCACTAAAGAGATTTTCTGTGCCATTAGTCTGGACCTTGGTACTCTTTTCTATACCAAAAATATCCTATAGTTTTTCCATATTTTGTTCATAATTTATTTTTTTTCTTTGTTAGTATCTGAGTTTGGTAATTTATCCACTCTATCTTCAAGTCCTGAAATTCTGCATTCTGCTTGATCCTGTCTTTTGGCAGGGCTTCCCATTGAATCTTTTATTTGATTTATTGTGCATTTTATTTGCAATATTTCTGTTCGGTTCTTCTCCAGAACTGCCCCTTCATATACCTTCAGATGTTTATTTGCACCTTTTTTGAAGCCATTAATCATTTTTAAAATGAGTCTTTGAAGTTCTTTGGGGTTTTATCCACTGTATTGTCTTTGCATTTAGCTACTGATGAGCTGTGGACCTTTGGAGAACTTACGTTCCTTGGGGTTTTCAGACTTCTTGTGTTTCTGTATTCACATTTGTGCATCTGTTGGGGTGAGTGTCTCTTCCACTTTTATGTGAGGGTCCTCTTTTGTCTGGACCTTTGAGGACTTGAGCACTGGCACTACTCAAAGAGGAGAAACCAAACCACAGGGGCTCAGTCTCAACCAGTCCCGCCCCTCCTAGTGGTCCTGATGTTCTGATAGCCCTCTCTGAGATCTGCTGTACACGGCAGTGGTTTCTACTTCAAGGTGACCTGTGCGTGAGAGGAGGCACTTCCAGAAAAAATCCTAGGCGCTGGATTTACAGCTTACAGTAGCATGAGCTTTTCCTGGGACTGTGCTGGAAATCCTGCTGTTTGCTATCTCCAGTTTACCTTGTGCTTGTGGCTACAGTTCCCCCCACCAAGACCTCAGGAATGGTAGTCCAGACTGCTTTGCTGTTTTTCTACCTTGTCTTCTGGGTTTTTTTCCTGTGATTTTTAGCCTTCCTCTCGACTCTTTCTTAATTCTCAGAGCACTTCTCTTTCTCCTTGCTGAGTAGCTGTCTTCCACTTGTGTAGACTCCAGGTCCTAGAGAGGTTGTGATCAGCCGCCGCCTCCTCCTCCCCTGTTGTTCTCTCTGTCTCATTCTTCTAAGTTCCCAAGGAGGCACTTTGTGTATGTGTTGCTTTGCAGTCTGTTGCTAGTTACTGTATTTGTTTACAGTTGTCACATTACCTTGCTTACTCCTGTTTGTCTGCCTGTGTTAAGATGTGCACATCTGGGGGATCAGGTACTATGGGCACCCTCCCCCTTAGGCACTTTTCTCTTGAAGATGCGTCTCGGGACGTGGGTTTGCTGTGCAGGGCTGGCTTTGTTCCAAGCCCAGCACTGTGGGCTTCTCACCCTATTGCTGCTTTGGCTGTGGTTGGTAAGTTTGGGTGCAGTGTTGGAGAGACCTGTGGACACTCCAGTAGCTCTGGCAGGTGTGCTGTGGCACTCTCGCAGTGTGGCTGCTCCTGCAGTGGGCTTGGTATCTCTGTTGAGTGAGGGGATCTCCTACGTACCACTGACACTGGCATTGCTGAGGAGTCTGAAGCAGTTGTCATGCCATAGGCACAGGCTGTGTGGGGAGAGGCATGAGTAGGGACTGTCCTGATCGCAGTGCCTTGGCCAGACAGGAGTTGCAGAGGTTGATGGTGGGGACCACATAGATAGGGTGGCAGCAGCAACTGTGGAACACCTCTGTGCCTGTTGCAATGCATTCCTGAGAATGAGACTGTTCCTGTTTCGCAGAGTTCTTACAGACCTTTGGCTGTGAGGCATGGAGGTGGTGTGGTGACTACAGCAGGCTTGAACCCGCTACTTCTCTGCGGTGGGTGCCTGCGGGCAGGGGACAGCCAGTCACAAAGCTGGGAGGGCCCCTTCATAGTCCCCTGTGGGCAAGACAGTGGCAAGAACCAGAACACCTGTAAGTGGTATATCGTTTCATAGCTAGGATAACTGAGGTTTAGGTGGGTTGTCATTTGCCCAGGGTCAGATAGCTGGTAAATGGTAAAATCACACTCTGACTTCTGAATCTCACACAAACCTAGTATAGTCAAAATAACTTGCAGGTTTTCCCTTTGCATCCCTGAATAAAGTTTCCACACTTAAATTTTGTTGTTCATAGCTTCTCTGCTATATTTCAAAGTCATGTGTGTTTTGAGAAAGTCACTCTTTTCGTTGCCCAGGTAGCTCCACACTTGAGGGTTGAGTGGCTCTGTCTCTGGAGTACAGGAGTAACGGGCATGTACCAGCCACCGTACTGGTTGGACCACATGCTTTGGATTTATTCTCAGATTGAACTTTAAAGATATTCTTTTGCTAATATGAAGTAGTTGGATGAAATGAGTTGTGTGACATTTAGCATAACAATGAGTTCTTCCAATAATGCTTGATATGGTTATTTTACATTACTAGTATTGATAAAATATAGTCACCAATGATAATTTTTTCTTTTGGTTTGTCTTTTGTGCTTATTAGCCTCAGCAAATTGGACTGTGGGAGTTGAGTGTATTTTGAGGACTGAAGATTAGTGGCTGCTACCTTCTGTCTTCTCACCTTTTAACAATAATAAATGGAGTGTTTGAGGAGCTAAATTGAAAGAAGAGTTTTACAAATGGCTTCAGAATCAGTGATTGGGAAACCAGCTCGGAATCACTTCCCAAAGGGGAAAAGGCAGCAGCACCAGCCAATAAAGAACAGATCTTCAGTGAGTGACTGTGACAGAGACGACTCCTTTATCTTTGAAGCAAATGAAGCCTGGAAAGATTTCCACAGCTCTCTTCTTCGATTTTATGAAAATGGAGAACTCTGTGATGTTACACTAAAGGTGAGACACCTTTCTCACTTTCCTGAGCCCCCTAGTGGATTGTGAAGGGTTTCTGTAACCACATGCCAACATTTAGGTGCTGTATTTACTCAGTCAGGTTAGAATGATTTTTATCTCAGTCTCCTTTTATTGAAAGGGAAGGGACAAAAGGGAGGGGAAATGAAGAAAGATTAACAACATAATATGCTAATTTGATGTTGATCATTAATTCCTAGTTCATTTAGTTTCGGTTAATAAATGATATAATTTATAATAACAATAGATATTATAATATAATAAATGTATATTTACATATTATTTATAAATATATATACTATATAATATATAACATAACATTATTATATATAATATTTTATATTATATAAAATATAATTTTATATAAATATAATATGATTATAATTTATAACATTTCATATTATATAATATATAATGTATAATAAATATAATAAATTACATTCATGTAATCTTTCAACTGTGAATTAAAAACTTTATCTTTACTTGATTAAAAGTCAAGAATTTTTGGTTATACCTACATTGTTGTTTTACTGAATATCACTGTTCTGGTAGTTTAACTTCTACTTCTGTTATCATCTGTTAAGTGAGACTTTTAAAAGTCTGTGTGATAATAAAATATAGACATTCCTCATTTAATGACCTATCACCATTCCCCTGACTGGGTCAATAAATGAATTGGTCCTTAAATGAGGAATTGTATATAGTATGTGTACTACAGTTTTCAGAACAAAGAAATGGTTGAAGGAAATTCTAGTTGGATGACTTTGCTTTTGTTGTATAACTCTTATATGCAGTACTATAATGAATAACGGAATATAAAACTACAGTGCTGTACAGTACAATCAGCAAAAATTACAGTATTCTATAAACAAGATAGATGTACTGTACAAAAAAAGACATTGAGGCTCTAAAATAAGATTTACAGAACTGTACAGGGTGGGGGATAAAGACAGGTTCTAAGTTTGAGTGGTGGGTTGCAAGGCTGAACATCGTGCCTGGGGTCATTAGTCCAAACAATCATTAAATAGAGGGTCCTTAAGAATATCTGTGTCTTCAGACTTGAAAGAAAGGTCTTCAGTGAGCTTTGTCTGTGGTGTTCAGGATGATGTTGCCTTGCTAAACAGTCTGCACACGATTGGAAAGGTGATGGAGCAGTGCAGACAGCCTGTGTTCTAAGGATTTTCCACACTCTGAAGTGCTGTCACGCCATCTCTGCACGATACTCACTTGTGCTGTGATTCCTGTGCATCCATGCATTGTTCTCCACAGGCGATTTGCCACTTGGGGTCCATTTTACTCTCTGCTTCTATGGAAATGATTCCTGAGAGTATAGCTGAGGCTGTCTGCTTCTGATGACACAAGATCGTAGAGCTCACAGTGTGTTAGTGATGACCTGAGGGTATCATTGGAGAATCAGATCAGAGGACTTTCGATAAAAATCTATAAACTGAACACATGGGCTTAGAGCTTCAGGCCTAGAATGTCCAGGAGTTGGTGTTTTGTTGTGCATAGCTGATCTGTATTCTCCATCCTAAGATTTATGATGTTTCTAAGTATTTCTGGACCTCAAAAGAGTGCGAAAAAAATCATCATGTAATTCTGCTAGCTCCATGTGAAATTTAGCCCAGTATATATTTTAGTGAACATTTAAGCTCTTTGATCCATGTAGTACATTATGTTGATGCCGCTGTTCTAATTTTCAGTCTTAGTGAGAAATTCAGTAACCCACTGTCGTTGGTAAAAATAAAAGATATAAATAGGTTATTTGAATTTAAATTATTAGGCTAGTATATCAATGAGTGTATAGAAAATATTTAGATAGAATATTGTTACTTTTATAAATTTTTAAATTGGAATTCAGAATATTCTTAAAAAATATGTAAACTTTCTTAAGTGACAGATATGAATATAACTGTTCTGTGGGAAGTTGAACAATGTCAGCAATAGGTTGAAATGAAAAAATTGAGAAACTATGGTAGAGACCAATTAATAGTATATTTAAAGTAATAACAGAAGTTATTTGGGAACAAGAAGCACTCCACTAAAGACTGACCATTGTTTTTATTGCCTGAACTGTAAAATTAGAATGGTGGTTACTTTTTTGAGAGGCATAAATGAGTTCTTACATGGAAAGCCTTTAGAACTGCTTGGTACATATTACATAATATCAGCTATTATGATTTTCTGTATACTGGTAATTATTCCAAGAATGTCAGATAATTCTACTGTGCTATAGTCTGTTCTTATTGAATGATAAAGAATTATAGTTTAGTCAAGGAGATAATATATTACCTTTAAGTCATCCAGAGACAGGTAAAATTGTTAGATACTATTATGCTTATATAAAATGTTTTTCTTTTTGAGACATTCTCACTCTGTTGCCCAAGTTAGGCTTTGAGTTCTGGGCTAAAGTCATTCTCCTGCCTTAGCCTCTAAGTAGCTGGTATTACTTAGGCATGCTATTGTGCTGGAGAATGAAAATATTTTAAAATTATATATCTGGTGGCTTCTCTAACATTATATATGGAAATCTTCTATTTTAAATTTTTTATTGTTTGTCTTCTGGAGCTTGAACTCCTATATGGTAAGCATACGCTCTGTCACTCAGCTGTAGCCCAGCCCCGGTGGGGGAGATTTAAGACACCAGCTTTTGGGGAGAAAGGAAAGAGGGGCCCGTCATGAATGGGTTTTGCATAGCACTCATTGCTTAGGTTACACATTATAGGTCAGGGAAGAAGCATTCCCAAAGGTGCTTTACTCACCTATTAGGTAATTTGAGGAAGCATCATTCTCCTTCTAAAGGTTATGGTTAATTTTACTTGAAGGTAGTGAGGTGAATAGGGGACTTTGCCCCTATGCCAGCTCTTGGCATGTCCGCTAAGTAGTGTTGGGACCAAGTCCCACCAATCTGGCAATCTCTCAGGACACATTGCGATCTTAAAGTCCAACCAAGAGCAGTATTACTCAGCTGAGGGCTTTCCTTCCATGAGGAAGAATGCAAAGGGGTAAACTGGGGCACAGTATTTAAAGGCAAAATCTATCACACACCCCCCCACACCACCTGTTATGAGGTGGTTTCTCTGCAGGAACAGTTAGGTCATTCTGTTGTTGAAGTGCGAAGCAAGGCCTTACAGAAGCCAATAGCAGTGATTAGATCACCGGTTACCATAGAATGGTGTGTTCTAAAAACATACAATCTGCGGCTGCGTGAATCAGTTGGATGGACAGTTCCCAAGGAGATGAGTACCGGGTTTAGAGGGAAGTCACAGGATACAGAGTGGAGGTTTGTAACAAAATGGCTGTTTTTATGTCAAGTTGGGTCTCACAGTAGATCTCATCTATTCTGTTTGGCCCCTCTGTTCAACAGTGTTAGTTTCTGTGATTTTTCAAAAACAGATGTTTGTAGGATCTATTACACTTTTAGAAATTTTAAATAGTGTCATTATTTGCTGTTAAAACTTCCACTTGATCAGTGCTCTGAATGATCGTAAGAAAACAAAATCTGTGAACTGCAGTATATGAGTATCAGTGACTGACTCCACTGTAACAGTTAACTCCTGAGGGAGCAGAGGCAGTCTTAGTCCATTTGTGCTGTCATAGTAATATCATAGCAATGCCATAGACTTACATTTCTCACAGTTAATAGCCTAGGAAGCTCAGGATCAAAGCACTGGCAGATTTGGTGTCAGCAGGGCTGATGTGCCTGTGAGGTGGCACTTGCCTGCCACACTGTCCAGCAGGAAGGAACCTGTCCTTCCAGAATGGCAGGCAGATGGGTAGAAAGGGCCCCCGTCTGTTGCCCTGTGATAAGACACTGTTCCTGAGTCCAGAGCTCTCATGATGTCATCATCTCCCCAGCGGTCCCCTCTCATCTGTCACCAGTGTGGGATTAAGTTTTAACATGAATGTGGAGGGAATTTACAACCTTAGTACAGGTATAACTGTACAGAATAAAAATGATAATGGAGAAAGTATTATCCTGTATTTATTTATACATTAAGAATTCTTTGACATTCTCTGTCAGTGATGATCACCTTTACTTTTCCTATTGGTCTAGTTAAGTTAGTATTTTGATCTTTTTCATTTTGCTTAGAAGGTAGTATTTGAATTTATTTATTCTTAGATCCTGGTTTATTTGACCACCAAAATTCTCTCGAAACTGTTCTCTTCTATTACATAGGATTTTAAGTAGATGGAGTTTAAGGCTAGTGAAGTTGTGGAACAGCAGCTATCTTATTAATGTGGTGATTCAGTACAAATCAAGACATCGTCTCAAGTCTAGCACAGTCCAGCTGTCTAGCCTCTCTTCTGTTTGAGGCCTGGGCACTAAAACACACTTTTTGGGCCCAAGTGATTAAAATTAGAGGATTATTTTTAAAAAGTGGCAGAGTTAAAAGAGAAAATTCATAAGGGATTAAAGTGAGAAACTGGAATATAATATAGAAAGGTTTAAGAAAAGAGATCTGGGTAGAGGTTTGTATTTTGTCTTTATTTCTGTTAGACTATGTTTTTCCACTTTTATTTCAGTGTAGTCCTTAAACACTTAGCTTGAGTTACTGTTAAGTACAATAACTAGAACATTTCAACCTAGTAGATTTTAGTTTTGTTTGAATTAAAAATCTTTTATGTTAACACATGATTTTTAACAATATTTGTTAGAGTATAAAATTATTACTTAGAAACTGATGTCAAAATAACTAGTGCAGAAAAAAAATAATTCTGAATGACCTCACTTGAAAAGTCCTAGATAATTTAAGAAAAATTAGTTAAAATTGATCACTTTCAGCATACTGATTATTTCAAATGTGTATTTATTCCTTTTGTAGTTTTCTTGTAGTAAGTATTCCCCAACACAATTGGTCAGTGTGTAAACTGGTGCAGTGTTTTTGGCAGGCAGTCTGGCATTATGTGCGCCCAGCTGTAAAAAGCTTATTTTTGGCTGATTAATTTTACTTTTTAGATGATACCTCAAGAAAATATTCTGAAATGCTAAAGAAACACTGTCTTTTAAGACACAGTTTGTGTTTAAGACATGGATCCCTGGTAACCACATACAACAGTACCAGGTGTGGTGACTCATGCCCAGCAGCAATCAGTACCACATACCACAGTGCCGGGTGGTATGTAAGGCCGGGTGGCTCACGCCTGTAATCCCAGCACTCAGGTGGCAGAGGCAGGAGGAGTGCTGTGAGTGTGAGGCTGAGCTCAGGGCCATCCTGAACTACAAAAGCGAGAGTCTATCTAAAAACAAACAAACAAACAAAACCAAAAAACCCCACTATAGTTATTACTTCTAAATTGATTTTTTGTGACAATGTGCTAGGAAAAGTGGATAACTATATTAAAAATAAATGCTAGTGATGTAGCTCTGGTGGACCACTTGCCTAGCATTCAGAGGACCTTGAGTTCAGTACCCAGCACTATGAAGAAAAAGTGGGGGCATAAAAGTAATAGAAATACATGAAATAAATATATAATACTAAAATTCTCATTTCATACAGTGACATGATACATAAGGAAGAGGTTGTAAGATTTAATGATATAAAAATCTATAGAAAGAGAATATTTACAGACTGTAAAAAAGAAAATGAGCTCAAAATTTTATCCTTGTACTCTAAATGTATATATTCCCTTAACAGATAACTAAGAAATAATCCATAGTACATAGGAGAAATACAGTAGTTTAAAATGTATTAATGATTCAGTCTTAGTAAAAGAAAGATAAGCAGTAGGAAAATTTTATTCATCAAAGTGCAACTGTTTCTGAACAAGTTTACAGAGTGTGGCACAAATGCAGATTCGCTCAGAAATGGACAAATTGGCACTGCATGGCCAGGTTGAACCTACCCTTTGAGATAGTATTTTTATTTGTAGGAGTTTGTCTGTGGTAAATAATAAAGAATGTGGAATAAGTTTGGTTACATAAAAGTTTACTAGTGTGTATTAGTAGTGGTGCACAGTTGGATGCATTCTGATGATTTAGCAAATAAGGTGGTGAGAGTTCAGTGTTTTATTTTTATTGTTTTTATATAAAATATATTATCAAAATAATTTAAATAGTGAAAGAAACCTTGGCTGAGCTAATGAATATAGCTAAATATTATTTACTCTGTTAAATTTTCTGATTGGTAAATTATGAATAGTAGTAGTGCCTACTCATGGGGGTGTTGGGCTAATTGAGTATATGGGAAACACTTTAAAAATACCTAGCATAACATAAACAGCAAATGACTTGTGCCATTATTTTCATTAATTCAAAAAATGCTTTTGAAAGATGAGATAACATTGAAAAGTCATATTTTATTGTATAAACATTATAGATAATAGGTAAATGGCCACTTGAAAGATGAAAATTGCCAGAGTTTAAAAACCTAGCCAAACATAATCAGAGCTAGCAATGCTTTTTACCTTGGTTTATTATAACAGGTTGTGATGCATATGATAAGAGAGTAACTTACTCTTAACTTTGTGAAGTCGAAACTGTTTAGTTTTCAAGCCGGATTCCCTAGTAGATCAAACCTTCTGTCTCTGAAGGCTTGAGAAATCTTAATGTTTAAAGGATTATTTGTTAAAATAGCTTGAGTTTTCATCTTGTAGGCTCTACTTTTTAAAAACTTTCCTCGTATAGTTTCAATAATGCATGTAGTAGCCTTCTAGAAATAACTATGTTAAACAGAAACAGCATGATTGCAGAAACTCCACGGAGCTTGTTTTCCAGAGAAAAGCATTGTTTAGAGAAACAGAGTAAACTTCCTAGGTTAAAAAACAAACAAACAAACAAAAAATAACAGGCCAAGATTGAAAGTAAGTGGCCCACGGATCACATTATTAAAATACTACTCTGAATTACCTGGAGTTTTTGTTCCTTCTGCAGTATAAGCTCTGTGCTGACCTGAAGCTGATTTTGTATTAAAATACAGTTCTTGGTTTGTTTTGTACAGGTTGGCACAAAGCTCATCTCTTGTCACAAGCTGGCATTGGCTTGTGTTATTCCCTACTTCAGGGCCATGTTTCTTTCTGAAATGGCGGAAGCCAAGCAAACGCTGATTGAGATTAGAGATTTTGATGGTGATGCAATAGAAGACCTAGTGAAATTTGTCTACTCTTCACGGCTCACATTGACTGTGGACAATGTCCAGCCTCTCTTATACGCGGCCTGCATTCTGCAGGTTGAACTGGTGGCCAGAGCTTGCTGTGAGTACATGAAGCTGCATTTCCATCCCTCCAACTGCCTAGCAGTCAGAGCCTTTGCAGAAAGTCACAACCGGATAGACCTCATGGACATGGCTGATCAGTACGCCTGTGAACACTTCACCGAGGTCGTGGAGTGTGAGGACTTCGTGAGTGTGTCGCCCCAGCACCTGCACAAGCTTCTGTCCTCCAGCGATCTGCACATTGAGAATGAAAAGCAGGTCTACAGCGCTGCCATCAAGTGGCTTCTTGCCAACCCCCAGCATCATTGCAAGTGGCTGGACGAAACCCTGGCACAGGTGGGGCTGCAGGGAGGTGGTGCGTGGATGAGAAGGGACACGGGAGCAACGCAGCATGTTTGATTTTTTTGGAAAATGCAGTTTATGTGAAGGGAAAGAGAAAACATTGATATGTATGATGATAAAAATGGTGTAATTCCCTTCCCTGTCCACTAAGTACTTTGTTAAAACTTGGATCTTGGTAATTATGCCAGTCTTTATTTCTCAGTAGATTATAAAAATATTTTAATTCAGAATCAACTTGCTTATAATTACTAGTGATCTCATTTTTGGTATTTGTAGGCAGAGAAGTAACCTTTTGCAAAGTGTGCTTATAATTAGACTGATATTTTTAAGCGCAATATTTTTGTTTTGTTTTGCTTTTGCAGTGAGTGCTGGGATGGAATCCATGGCTTGCACATGATAGGCACACGCTCTCCCACTGAGTTACACTCCACCCTAGATTACTTTTTTTTTTTTTTGAGACAAGGTCTTGCTTTATAGTTCAGGCTGGTTAAGCTCACTATGTAGCTCAGGCAAACCTCAAACAGCAATTCTCCTGCCTCTGCCTCCCAAGTGCCAGGATGACAGAAGTGACCAACCATGCCTGGCATTGTGGTATGGGGTACTGATTGCTGGTGGGCATGAGTCATTACACCAGCATCATTGTATGTGGTTACTGGGGATCAAACTTGGGTTCTTGCACTTGCAAGGCAAGCACTGGAACCACTGAGCTAAATCTCTAGCCCCTAGATTACTTTAAAAAGAAATAGTGCTGTGATAATGAAGAGTAGTCTATTCTATCATTACTATTTACATTTTGTTGTGTTTTTTTAAATAAGTACATTTTATATACATATGATCACACTAAACATTGACAATTTGTACCAGTGTATGACATGATTTGATTCTCATTTTTTCCCATTTCCCTACTCATCCTACAAGCCCCCCATCCCCTATATACATAAGTTTTGTTTCCATTTTTTGCACTATCACAGTTTTTTCTTTCCCTTCATTACTTATCCCTACCCATTTCCCTTTCTATTGTACAATATCTAACATACATTTTAGAACTCATTTACATTTTCAGTTTCTCATATCAGAGAAAAGATACGGTATTTACACATCAGTGATTTATTTATTTCACTTATGAGTATGTCCTGAAGGTATGTCCATTTGAGTATGAATGGCCCAAACTTGTCATTCTTTTGGCAGAGTAATACTCCATTGAATAGAAAAACCAAATCTCTCTTGACAGTGCTACTGTTCGTGATTTTAGGTTCGTCTGCCATTGTTGCCAGTTGATTTTCTTATGGGTGTAGTGGCAAAAGAACAGATTGTCAAGCAAAATCTCAAATGTAGAGATTTATTGGATGAAGCCAGAAATTACCACCTTCATCTGAGTAACAGAGCTGTCCCTGACTTCGAATACTCCATTCGGACTACCCCACGGAAGCACACCGCTGGTAATCGCTCAACTTTTATCATTTCTCATGGAAGCATCTTGGATATATTTCAGAGTGGTTTAGTTATGTCCTAACTTAGCTGTAAGATAATTTGTATCTGATTAAAGAGTAATTAGCAAATAAACTTACATATATTTGTAATTTTTACTTTACATAATGTAGATAGTTTGAACTAATAAACCAACTTTTAAAAAAGCCTGAACAGGTAGGTGCTAGATACAAAGTCTCATATGATTATAAGAACTTTATGTAGTAAATAAAAGGATTCAACCTTCATTAGACAGATGATATCATTCCATTTTATGGATAAGATGATTGAGAATTAAGAGAAGTTAAAAGTATGCTGAAACCACACATACAGAAGAATGGTAGGGAAAAGATTTTTTTGTTGATACTTTCACTTCTGTGTAATTTTGGATTTTTTTTCTTTTATGCCATGTTCCCAAGTGACTGGTGGCTAAAATACTGTATAGTTTCCACTTGCAAGGTAATTGAAATGAAATTTCATTTTAGGATTATAATTTCAGAGTTGCTATTAAATATCTGTAATTTAAGACAAATTTCTTCATTTTTCAAGGCCTCAGTTTGTTTATAAACAATTTGACTATATAATCTTTGAACTCTCTTCTAACTTTATATTGCTGTTGAAGCAGTTAATTTTGCACAAACCTGAGTTCTTTATCTCTCCATATTGAAGAAGAAAATCACAAACAAAATGAGGACGTTAGGAGACTTTATTGGAAATAAGACTAAAGCTGCTGCTGAATGCCCCCCGTAAGGTGATCCAGAAGCAGAACTGCCCATGTGTCCGCCTCCTTTTGGCCTGGTATATAAAAGGGGAAGTGTGCTAAACAGATGGCTTTGTGGGTTTAGGGTCTAAAGAAAATGAGTCATTTAGCTAGTTCAGAGAAAGCCAAGTTCAAAGAAGAGGAAACCCTTTACTCTTCATTTGTAAGTTTTTCCAAGACATGGGCTGGGAGGTCAGGAGCTGTCAGCTCACTTACTGTAATTTTTTCTTCATGGGAGGAAAATCCTTACACTCTCTTATTTGAACTTGTATTCTTCTTGAGTTTACCTTTGCATTTTTAAGCTCAACTCGTTCTATGTTTTGAGTTAGCTCTTAACTCAGCATTCATATTATTTTCTTTGTATTTGACTAACTCTTAGTCCTATCTTTGTTACAGTCTGACTTAAAATATTGAATTGAATATTAGTTGAAAAAGTCTGCACAAGTACAGTCACTCATTTGTGCAGTCATTCAACAAATATGAAACATATAGGTGAGGCACTGGAAATGCAACATGAATAGAATACAGCTAGTCCTATTTGGGGAAAACTTGCAGTCTTGTCTAAGGAAACAGGCATTTGAATAAACTATTATAGGTTCTTTGCTATACTGTAATTGAAGTATTGTATAGAGGAGTACATGAAGAACAGAGTGGTTATTTTTACCTTGGGAGAGTCAGAAAAAGTTTTACAGAGAAAGTTAACCTCAGCATTAATTTTGAACATTAAATAGATATTCTTGCAGAAAATTGATTCTAGACCCATGTATCTCACCACATACTAAATTTAAAATCAGAATGGATTAGGGAACTAAATACTAAAACAGTGTGCTGAAAGATAAAATAGGTGGAATTCTTGAGGATGTAGGCGAGGACTTTCTGAACAGAGCCTTGAATACACAGGAAATGATACTGACAATCAATGAATGGAATCACATCAAATTAAAAATCTTCTGCACAGGAAATGGAACAACCAACAGAGTGAAAAGATAACTGACAGAATAGGAAAAGATATATATAATTTTTTTTTTTTTTGAGACAGGGTCTTGCGTTTTAGTTTGGGCTGGCCCTGAACTCACTGTGTAGCCCAGGCCATCCTCGAATTCACAGCAACCCTCTGCCTCCCAAGTGCTCGTCTGCCATTGCTGCCATTTGCATTTTTTACCAGTGTAAGCCACCATGCCTGGCGTTGTAGTGTGTGGTACTGCTTGCTGGTGTGTGTGAGTCTCCATACCCAGCACTGTGGTATGTGGTTAATGGGAATTGAACTCAGGACCTTGCTCTTGCAAGGCAGATGCCGGAACCAGTGAGGTAAATCCCTGGGTCAGGAAAAGAATTTTGATGACTATTCTTCAGACAGAGGACTAACATCCAGCCCCTAAAAATACTCAGTCAAAAATAGGCAAGTGAAATGGACACTACAGAAGAAGTATGAATGTCAAATAAATACATGAAGAAAGGCACAGAATCACTGGCCGTTAGAGAAATTGGAATTAAAATAATGCTAAGGTTCCATCATATTTCAGAAAGAATAGCTGTTATCAAGAAATCAGAGAACATAAATGCTAGAGAGGGAACAGGAAAAAAAGAAACCCTTCTTTATTATTGGTGAGAATGTGAGCTAGTACAACCACCATGGCAATCAGCACAGAGACTCCTCAAAAGCCTAGAACTAGAAATTCCATTTGACCTCACCACTTCCTGTCTAGGTATCTTCCTGAGAGAGTTTAAGACATCATATTATAGTGATATAGGCATACCCATATTTATAGCAGCTTAATTCATAATAGCTAAATCTTGGAAGCAGCTCAGTGCACATCGGCAGATGCGTAGATGAAGAAAACTTGGTATTTACACACTATGGGGTATTACTCTGCATTAAGAAAAAGGTAAACTTGGGTCTTTTGTAAGAAAATGGTTACATCTTGATACCATAATGTTAAGTAAACCAGACAGACAAGCATAGTATTATTGCATAGTTTCCTTTATATGAAAAAACCAGATTCTAAAATAACAAAAAAGTACATTAAAAGATGGATGTTTCTCAAAGGGGAAAGAGCTCAATAGGTGATAGTGAGCAAGGGGAGAGGGGCGGTGAAAAAAGAAATGAAGATGTATTCTTGGGGATGGGGTGAGACAGGCTCTCACTACGTAGTTCAGACTGGCCTTGAACTCACTTTGTATCCCAGGCTGGCTTGCAACTGACAGCAATCCTCCTGTCTCATCCTTCTGAGTGCTTGGATTACAGGTGTGCACCACCATGCCTGGCTTAAAATGTATTATTATTATTATTATTATTTTTTTTTAGGTTTTTTTTTGAGACAGGGTCTTGCTTTGTGGTTCAGGCTGGCCCTGAGCTCAGCCTCAAACTCACATCACAATCCTCCTGCCTCTGCCTCCCTAGTGCTGGGATTACAGGCGTGAGCCACCACGCCCGGCACTGTGGATGTGGTACTGGTTGCTGCTGGGTGTGGGTCTCCACACCCGGTATTGTTATGTGGTTACCGGGGAATCGAACCCAGGTCCTTGCGCTTGCGAGACAGGCGCCGGAACCACTGAGCTAACTCCCCGGCCCTTAAAATGTATTATTATAGTATTTAGTTACTATGAATAGGTAGTCAGAAAGCCCTGCAGCAGGGTTGAGAAAATAGCCCTTCCGGAGTAAGAGTTCCTCAGGAAGCTAAGCCAAGCTTAGAGTTGCGAAGGAAAACACAAAAACAAAAGATGAAAGGTTGATGTAAGAATAGAGGTAAGGACTCTTCTCCAGGGCTTGCTATCAGCTCCTCCCTACCTTAGACTTGGACTCTAAAACACCTTAGAAATGCAGGGTAACGTTTTTTTTTCCTGAACTCTTTTTGAACTCATTTCCTTTCCACAAGCTTCCTGCACTGTAAAGACAGGCATGTGTATAGAAGGCCTAGACAAAGAAAATGTGTTAGATTTCTTCCCTTCTGCATGGGGATCCACCAGGTGCTTTTCTTCTTATTTCTAATAAATACTTCCCTAGGGCCAGGGATATAGCTCAGCAGCACAGTGCATCTTGGGCAAGTGGAAGTTCCTGAGTTGGATTCATGATAGGAAAAAAAAAACTCTACTAAACTTCTTCTCAAATTTGTTCTTAAATTTTGGGAGACAAAGAACTTAGATCATACAAATGTGAAGATCATACTGCAAACATATACTAATAAAGATTTTAAAAGTTAATGTTAAGGGTTAGGGATTTAGCTCAGTGGTTCCGGCACCTGCCTTGCAAGCACAAGTTCCCGAGTTCCATCCCTGCCTGGTAACCACATACAACAATGTCGGGTGTGGTGACTCATACCCACCAGCAATAGTACCACATCCCACAATGCTGGGCATTGTGGCTCACACCTGTAATCCCAGGACTCAGGATTCAGGAGGCAGAGGCAGGAGGATTGCTGTGAGTTTGAGTCTTGCCTGGGCTACATAGTGAGCCCAGGTCTAGCCTGAACTACAAAGTGAGACCTGTCTCAAAAAAATAAAAAGTTTAAAAAAATCTCACTTATCCCATTGCTTTTATTTGTCTTCCTGTGCTGTAGAAATTTTCTATACTGATGTAAAGCTGGAAGAAAGTAGATGTTCTCCTGAATTTGTTAGGGAAAATAATATTCAGTTCATTTTATGTTTATTGAATGCTTAGTGCACTGCAGTCATCGTATTAGACCATCTTAGAGCAGACACATTTAGTAGACAGTCTTAACCAAAAATAGACTGCTGGCAGCAATGAACATAATAGAGTGTATCTCAGTACATGTGTCACAGTGCGTGACAGTCCCAGAAGCGAAGCCCTGCAGGAGACCAGGTTGAGCGCTGGTGCACACTACAAGACCCCGGAGTGCAGAAGCAGTGGCTTCAGTGGGCTGTGGCGCACCCTGTCGTGCGGGGAGGCTTCTCCAGTGTGAGCAGAGTTGGCTGGGCTGGCAGCTTCCGCCCTCATGCTTGGTCCCACCTCAAAGCTGCTAGGTCAGCCTGGGAATCAGGCGATCTGTGTTTTATGCCCTTGAGATGATTCTGAGTTTCAGATAAAAAGTTGTTTTTTTCTTTAAATTGTGATTAAAAACGTGTATCATTGAGGTTATCATTGAAGTATTTTCAAGTGTACAGTTCAGTGGCATTCTCCAAACTTTTAATGAAAATAATAGAAAGCTGTTGAGAGCCTTTAATGATAGCAAACTGTTGACATTCCGAAAGCAGTGACTTCTGAGTGGAAAGCAGACAGGGTTTGCATTGCTCAGCCTAGAACTGAGATGGTCGTGTTGGGGAGGGAGCAGGGGTAACACCTGTAGGGAGGCAGAGGGGGTAGCGAAGGGGCATCTTCATCCTAAGGAGCCCGTGGGATATCAAGTAGAGACATAGCTGAGAAGAGAAATACAGCTTAGGAGATAGCATCATGTAGATGGGATTTAAAACAAAGGGATGATATTAACGGTGTTGTGAATGTAATAAATTATGTATGACATGGGCCCAGGATAGAACATGGAAAATGTTTGGACCCAAAAGGAGACTTTGATATTATACATATCCAGAAGGTAAGGAATTTTTTTAAAATACAGAGTGACCAGCATCTTAAATGTTCCATCAATAAGAAAGCTAGGTGTATTGGTGGTCCACCTGTAATCCCAGCATTTGAGAGGCTGAGGCAGGAGAATCAGTGCAGGTTTTGAACCCATACTCGGCGACATGATTAGACCCTGTCTTAGAAAATGAAACAAAAACGAGATAATGACAAAATAAATTAGCCAGGACATAATGGCACAGGCCTATAATCACAGGATTTTGGGAGGCGTAGGTAGGAGGATCACAAATTTGAGCCCAGTCCTGACAAGTTAGCAACTCAGTGAAACCCTGTCTCAAAATGGGGACATAGCTCAGTGTGAAGGTCCTGTGTTCACTGGGGAAAAAAAGTGATTGAAGGTTTTTTTATGACCTAAACAAGAGCAGTTTCACAAAGTGGGCGAATCTTACTATAAGGGGATGTCAGCAAGCAGAGAAAGCTGAGAAAGCTTGTCAGAGGGTTAGATTTTCAGTAATACCACATCAAATATCTAGTGGCTCATTTTTTAAAAATAGTATGATCCTGACTTCTTAAGTATTTTCCACATTAATTTAAAAAAATTGGAAGCTGTCATTTTGATTTGGATCTTGTGGCTTTCCCTTTAGGCGTGCTGTTCTGTGTAGGGGGCCGAGGTGGCTCAGGCGACCCCTTTCGCAGTATTGAATGCTATTCCATCAACAAAAACAGCTGGTTCTTTGGACCAGAAATGAACAGCCGGAGACGACATGTGGGTGTGATCTCTGTGGAAGGTGGGTTTGCTGTTGCCTAAAATTGTATTATATGATCACAGGCCTCTTCTTAAATGTTTGAAATTTGAGAATTTCTTCCAAGAAAAATCAACACATTATAAAATTCTTTTTAGTCAGTAAAATAATTTGGGTGGTGATAAGTGAAAACATATTGGTTTTCATTTGACTGCTGGAGTAACATTGATCGTTCTTTTGAACAGAAAGGCAGTTGTTGAAGATTAATTTGTTATGAAATCTTGGTTATATGTGTTAATATGTAGGTCACATCAGTGTGTGTTGGAATCAAGCTGAAATGCTTGTCCGTTGGTAGGGAAAGTGTACGCAGTAGGAGGACATGATGGCAACGAGCACTTGGGCAGCATGGAGATGTTCGATCCTCTCACCAATAAGTGGATGATGAAGGCCTCTATGAACACAAAGAGGTAGGTCTGTGCGGGCCCTTCTGACCTGATGCTAGAACATAAGCGGCTGAAAATCACAAGGTCTTATTTCGAAATTGTTTTCTAGTTTTAGAAACTTTATCTTCTCCAGCATTCATTAAATTAGTATCCAAAGTGAAGATTTGCTGCAGCTTTTCATATTTTTAGCAACAGAATCACGTAATGATCCTTACAGTTTCTACTTGTACTTATGCATTGCTGTTTTAAAAATTTATAGTTTGAGAGAGATCTAAGTTTTTAAAAAGTTTCACCAAAATAGTTGTGTTCCTAAGGCCCTCTCTTTCTCAGCTGAGGATGATTTTTCCCTCCTTGTGGAATACAGGATAGGTCTGGAGACATCTTCACTCATCACAGCTTGAGGGTGGACAGGTTGCAGCTGGCATCTAGTAGTAGAGACAGAGGTCAGAATGCTGCCGAGGATGCTACATTGCACAGGATGGGCCCCACCTGCAAAGACTTTGCTGGTCCCGACCACGTCACAGTGCCTCTACCCAGCTTCCTGTGATGGTGACCTCTCTCCCTCCGCCATTGTACAGTGGCTGAAGTTAGCGTTAGACTTACAGTGCTGCTAATTAATCTGTAGAGAGTTCAGGCTCTGCCAATTTCCCCACACATTCCTCTGCTTTATTTATTTTTTTTTTGGTCTAATCATGTTAGCTGATAACTCAGTAGGGTGTGAATTAATTGGAGAAAGCAGTAAGTGTTCGCTTGTTTCTGGTCTTAGTGGAATGTCTTTAATGTTGCTCTGCTAAAAAGGTGCTAAATTTACGATTAAGGTACATACATTTTATCCTGTTATTTTTGTTTTCTTTAATGACTTTAACATAAACATTAATATATCAACTTACCTATAGTAAGATTTTTAGTTATATGATTTAGTACTTTAACCTGTCCAACATTTTTGTTAATGACTAGAATATCAGTTTTGGGTAGATATTTTGTTATGCACTTAATCAGCTAGAACAGTGATACATGTTTGTAATTGAAGGTAAATGTATGAGCGGTACACAGATATTGACGGGGACAAAGACAAGAGTGTGACATGCAATGCATGAAAGTAAGGAAGGCCAGGTTAGCAACACACCCAAAAGTCATGTCTCATGCAAATATCTGAAGGGTTTGGACCCAGGGATAGAAGGACTTGAAGGAGAAACTGGACATTTTAAGAGTTGTACTTTGTTTTAGTAGAAAGGCATAAATGCTTATTTCTCATTCACTATGATGAACAGCAGGAGAATATACTGTGATGCCATCCAGTGACTGGAAATGTATGTTAGAAACATCTCCTATGCATTTCCTTCCAAATGGGACATTAAATTATCTGTTGTTTCTCTTTTAAAATTTAAAATTCCGAGATGGCAAAGATTTGAAAGGTTGAATATAATAATTGATGTGGATGGATCATCAGCTACAGTTCTTTTAAAAGAAACAAGTCAGAACTAATAAGCCTTAAGCTCCTGCATTGTGGCTTGTATAGTTCACAACATTAAGCAGCAACTGTAGGAGTTAAAAATGACTCGTGGTCAAACTGAGCCGTTTTTAGGGCTGGGATGAAGCTCAGTGGTAAGATGCCCTGGGTTTGATCCCCACAAATTAAATATCCTGCAGCAGAAAGCAATTTTTTTGGTTTTTTTTTTTTTTTTTTTTTTTTTGGTACCAAGGATTTGGGATCTTGGCCTTGGAAGGCAGATGCCAGAACCACTGAGCTGAATCCCTGTTCCCAAGAAGCAGTTTTCAACAGCATGAAAGTACATTGCCTGCCAGTTTTCTGTTCTTGATTAACAAGTATTTTTAACTGGATTTTGTTTGTGTATAAAAGATTAGAGAGAAATTAAGAGAGCTCTGCTAAAAATATTTAGCCTTTTGTTTTCGTATGTGAAAGACTCCTAGGGGGAAAAAGCTAGTCTTAAAAAATTCTTTTGGCTCTCATTATCTACAAATGACATTTTAATATTTTTAACAGGGCTCTCTTTATACTACATGGTAACTACAAAGAGTTTAAATTTTTATGTATAGATTAAAATGGGAGAAAGTCTCAAGGTACATTTTTAATCTTTATACCTTTGCCTTTTTATTATACTGTTTGATTTTTAGTCAAAGACTGAATGGAACTTCCTAGCAAAATAGCAATTGAATTTTTAAAAATTTTTAAAATTACAGTCATTAAGAATAGCTACAGTTTCATAAAAATAGCTTCAGCTATTTGTTCGTATCATTTGCTTATCGTTTGTATCCCTCCAAGTGTTTTTCATTAAACATTTCAATGTAATTTTTGCATGTAAATACCCAGGTCCTTCTTTCCTCCCCTTTTCACTTTCCACCAACGTGGACCCTGATGTTTGTTCACGCTGTGTTTTTATTGACACTCATCATCCTAACAAAGGATGTTTGTGTTGGCTTGTTTATCCAACAATAAAAGTTAAGTGCCTAATTCTAGACACACCACACAGTGATGATTCTACTTCCCTTTCTGCTCAGAGCAGTACATAAAGTAGCAAATCAAAAAGGGAAAATGCAAAAAAAAAAAAAAAAAAAA
>PVIR01008180.1:0-57737 GCA_004026965.1 Petromus typicus
AAAAAAAAAAAAAAATCACCTCTCTCTGAAACACTAAGGGAAGTGCCTGAAGACGGAAATGGAAAAAACTAGGTGGCGGCAGACTGTTTTGATTTTATCACAAACATTCCATGTCCCCATCAGCAAATAGAAATAAGTTTGCTCACAATCTGGGAGAGCGTAATATAAATAGTTCAAAAGACTGCAAGAAAAGGGTCTCAGTCCGTTCCTGGCCCTTTGGCATATGTACGGTTTGGAATTTCCATCTTTGCAACTCTGAGAAAAATGGTCTAGACAGGATGTGTATAAATTTATTCAGAGGATTCCTGTCTCTAAGTCAGAAATTCAGCCCAGACAAATCTTAACAGTGACACCACTGAGTGAGCACAATGGCTCAAGAAACAACAAGAATGATCCCCAGTAAGCAGGAAGGCATTTCCAGGTAATCAATTGAGTTGTATCACTTTCTGCTGTGGCTCTGAAGAAAGCTAATTTAATCTCTGAGAGTTGTATTTTGCTGCCTGGAATTGGTACCCAGCAGCTTCAGATAAGTTCTTCCATGAACCTGAAGCTGCCTTTGACAGAAAGGACATGCTCAGCTCTGAGCCATTGGGGAAGGTGTAATTTCACAAGGCTAGACAGGAAGGAAAAGTGATCCTCAGAGGTAACCCTTGGTAGGTAAGTATTGCATTGTCCTCTCAATGCATCGCTGACCTTGGTGGTGCTATTCTGGGATTGTTTCTCTCTATTCCTTTTTAGCATTATTATCATATTTTTGGGAAAATTACTTTTTGTCCTTATGATAAGCAGATGTAGCTAATGGAATTATGGCTATGAAGTCAGGCAGTCCAGGATTCAGACTTTAGCTTATTTTGCTATTTATTAGCCACTGACCTTCAGCTGGGTGTGCACCCCAAGACCTGTTTTCATAGCTGCTAACAAAGGGAGGAGGGCCAGCGATAATGATGTTGCCTCCCAGATCCATTTTGAGGATTAACCAAGTCATCATCAAAAAAATGTCTAGCACAAGGCCAGGGTTAGAGTGCAGAGTTAATAAAATGAAATCTCATGCCTTTCTCTCTTTCTGCACCCTCCCTCCTTCCTCTCTCTTCACCATCTTCTTAGGACCAGTCTAAAGAGACAAAGATTGCTGGGGCTGCTGAGCTAAGCCCCTGCACCCCACGCTGCTATGCATGCTGGCTGCTGATGCAAGACCTGGCCCCATGAGGGATTTAGCCTGTTTATTCAATGCTCTGTTCACATCAAGATGCAAGTGTTCCTTAAGGAACAACACATTAATTCATGTCTAATTGCTTATTTACACTTTGTGTGTAGATGTGTGTGTGTGTGTGTGTGTGTGTGTGTGTGTGTGTGCGCGCACACGCTGCTGGGAATGGAACCAGGACCACCTGCATATTAGGCAAGCACTTTCCCTCAGAGCCACACCCTAATTGCCTATTTACACTTAAACTCTTCTTCAGCTTTTACAATTTATTATGAAACACTTTTGCAAAGGGGAATATAAAAAAGACAAGAAAATCTTGGCTAAGATGCCAGAGAGCATACAAGAGAAGATGAAGGTAGAAGAGACAAAGCTTTTTACAACCTGAACTGCCCAAATCCTCACTATTGGACCAGCCTACTGGAACTTGCCAGTTTGGATAAATCATGTTTTCATGTTTGTTTCTTTATTCTAAATATTTTTAAAAGACATTTTAAAAGATATTAGTACAAGTAAAAGGTATTTATAAATTCATGAGGATAGTTATCAATAATAAATTGCTAATATTTATTTTATTTAATTCCCACAAAAATCTTTTAACTTTGCATTGAGGTCACTGAGTTAGTGATGAGGAGGATGAGCAGGTAGAACTGGTCAATAGGCAAAGGGCCCTTTTGGTCTGGCTCCAGGGTTCTGGTCTCTGCCTGTCTTGAGTGAGCAGCTGAGCTCAGATAGGCACCGGAGTTCTACCAGAACACAAGGATGACTTCATCATTCGTTTCTTCCAAAGTGAGGCTGTGGGAGTTGAGCTGGGAAGGGGAAAATCTGAAGAGCCTGTGGGGTGGTGGTTTAAAGCTAGGAATGGATGGGAAGGCTCCTCATCATGTGACTATCCACTTTCTGACTACCTTCACTCCCTCTTAAGGTTTTCACAAAACACAACTGTAAACTGTTTTCTTTGGTTATTTGGAAGAGAAATTCATAGGTTAGGTTGAAGAAAACGAGGATCACTCATGTCACATAAATACTGAAAACAACTTCCCGAGCATTCTCTCAGTTCCCATTAATCCATGCTGCCCTCAGTGATGTTGCCTCCATAAAAATACCTTGTCTTCCTATAATATTCCCCCAAAGCACACTTCGTTTGATAGTCAATTTGTGAGGTATTTAAGGAAGATAATCATGTCCCTGCTTCAAAAGGCTAAGGTAGGAATCCAAGGCTCTGTGGCACAGCAAAAATAGAACCTCAAACTGGCAGCTAGGACCTTTGTCTCAGCCAACCATAGCAGCCTATGGCTTTCTGGGCAACAACAGTCTTCTCAGTGAAGTAAATTTTGTACAGGGAACCCAAGGGCTCAGAGACTTTCTATTCCTCCAGAGAGTGTTTTAGGAATCGTTTCCATGCCAGTCCGAAGGATTTGGCTTCTTGACTGGATGACTGTTTGAAGCTGTGCTGGGACACTGATGCCATAAGGTCTCAAAACTCCTTCCTGCTGTGTTCTTAGTCCCAAACCGCTTCAGTCAGAAGGCAGAGAGGTGGGTTTGACTACTGTGGATGTGAAGAGGGGTTGGGAGAGTATCAGAAAGTCCACTGCAAGTGTGCAGTTTCCAAATCCCCAGGGCACAGGCTGAGGGCAGAAGGGCCCCCTGGGAAATGCCCCATGGGACCAGAACACCAACTAGTACCCTTTAGTCTTTAACTTACAGTTTTAAAAATTCATCACTGCTATAATACCTACTAATCAAAATCTCCTCCCATAAGTCTCATGGCATAGTGAGCAAAATGAATGGGAAAAGCTCAAAAATTAACAAAAGTAAGATGAGAGATATTATGAAAATTAACATTTAGGCACTTGGTGGTAGAACATATTTCCATCAGTTTTAAAAATCCTAATTCTCAGACAAGTGTGGTGTTGCATGCTTGAAATCCCAGCACTCAGGAGGCTGAGGCAGGATTATCATCTTGAGTTCGAGGCCAGTCTGGGTTACTTACTTAGTTCAAGGCCAGCCCTAATTACACGGAGACTCTGCTTCAACAAACAAAACAAAACAGACCCCACAATGACCCCAGTCCTAATTCTCAGAGTTGTAATTAAACAATTAAAAGCCATACTTCAATTAAAAGCCATACTCTGCTCTTCATCCAGTGCAAAGTCCCAAACAGTAATGAGCTTCAAAATATATTTCTTTGATATTGTGTACCAGGAATATAAAAATAATCAAGGTGTGCATGTAAGTATACTGTGAAATGCCAGCTTAGATTTACTGAATCCTGCTATAAGTGAGGTATCTTAATATCAAATTAAATATTTTTTTCCTGAATACACTGTTTCCTTGAAGTCATCTTCCCTGGTTATCAATAACTAATGAATACAAAGAGAATGCAAATGGCCATGTCTCAGCATTTGCATGCGTGTTCCCTGGAACATTCATCCTTGTTTCTCTGGTGCACAGAGGCCTGCGAAGTGCCAGGTGCCTGTGCTGAGGTAAGTTTGAGAAAAAGACTCAATAGAGTCAAATAGCTTCTCAGTGATTCTCAGCGCCTTTGGTATGGTGATGAATGGCCAATGTCAAAGACTGAAACTGCAAACACAGTTGTGTAGCACTGTCATTTTGCAGAGCCGTTGTGACAAAGCCACACGGCCCGTGTGTGACAGCCGGCTCTTTGTTACCACTGAGATCTCTCTGAGGCTCGCCATCACGGCACTAGGGTCCCCAAGTCATATTCTCTGCCACATTTTTCTGCAGGTAGAGTAGTGGACTACAGGGGCAAGTGGAGGGTGTTCATCCAGAATAGTATTGCTAGTTAAGACAAAGACACTGGTGTATAATACATCCATAATTCTTTTTTAGGTATCCAACTAAAAGTGATCTCACAGAGCACAGTGACATTTTAAGGTTGCACACTGCACAGTCCTTCTGATATCTGGTCACTTGGCCATCTAGTTTCAAAATGAGACATGCAATACTAGCTGTTACATTCAACAGCCCAGTATAATGGGAAAACATTGTGTTTTAAAGGCCTTCCTGCCTTGGACTGGGACCTGGTTTAAATTTAGAATTTATCTTTATAAGCTTTCAAGGAAACACTGATCATCCAAAACAACAGAAAGAGATTTTACAGTGCCAAAGTAACGCTAAGGAAAATTGTGATAAGCATTATAATTCTCCTTCTCCCCTAAACCCCAGCAGTAACTTTGTGTTCATGAGAAAGTGTCCACACACACCCAGGGAGGCACCTTTGTGGCCCTCCCTGCCTCCTCACTCGCAGGCATGATTCTCTTCTACTTCACAGTAAATTCCACCTTCATAAACTTCTACACGGCCACCTGTGCTGGTTCCTGACTGCACAGGACTCGGCTTCCCAGTGACAACACTGAGTCACACAGGAGCGACTCGCTGCTACTGCATAGAAAGGCCATGTCATGGGGAGCAGCACCGAAGCTTCTGCATCTTCACCAAGGTCCTCACATTAACACAAGCCAGTAAGTTAAGAAAGGACACTGGATCAGTTCCCTGACATTCATACAAACCCCTGAAGTCACCAAGCAGTATCACTGCGGCATCTTCTCTTCTATCAGGAAATTCAGTAAGAGAAAACAGTCCTCACTGGTGCTTGGATTCCTGCTACTTACTAGGAGTGCACACCACTTTCTTGCTCTCTCTGGGATCTCATTTCTATAGAGTCTTCACTTGCTAAAGTTTTAATTCTTACTTGATGAGCAATTTTGCACTGACTGGAGCAAGTAAAATTTCAAATTACATTTTTGGGTAAACACATTGTGGACTCTGTATGGTGTACTTGTTCATACAACTTTATCACTTACAATTTTATAATTTTCCTAAGTATTAGAAATTATCATTTTCTTTCTACCACTTTTTTCAACAATGTCCACTAGAAATATAATGGGAGCCACAAGTATGAGGTACGTATGTAACTATATTTTCTAAAAATTTAGAAAAAAATTTCTTTATAATCGGGTGAAGTCACACTTAATAATATATTTTATTCAGTCAAATATGTATATAGTATCACTAGATAACCTGTAATCTTTATAAAAATTACTATGAGATAGTTTTCACTTTTGTCATGCAAGTTGAGCACCTCAAAGCCAAAAAAATCCAGAATCCAAATATTCCAATATTCCAAAGTGTTTGAGCCTAGTATAAGCTACCACGCTCAGCAGTGCTCAGAAAGTTTTGACTTTGGAGCATTTCAGAGTTTTGGATTAGGGGTATTTTACTAATAAAAACCTATGCAAATATTATAAAATTTAAAAACCTCTCTATGTCTGAGCATTTACAATAAGGTCTAACCTGCACTGGTTTTTGAAGTCCTAGGTGTCTTTTATACGGATGGCCCATCTCACTGGGAAGAGCGGTTCCAGGACTGTGACCAAGGACCACCTGCTGGGTACATGGCTCCAGAGCAGCAGCAGCTCTGGGGCCACGTTTGTAAAGAGAGCAGTGGGTTTATTGCTTCGGAGTCATAGCCCATGTACAGAAGACGTGGAGAAGGAGCCATTTGTAATGTGGGAATTGTATGACTACAGTCTCCTTTAATGGTTAACTAACTTAAGCACTCCCAGAGCTCTTCTGGGCAGGGTCAAACTCTGACCTGTCAGGAAGCACCAGAGTCCCTCACAATGGCTCAAACCAAAGAGACCCACAAGCTACTGTGACTGTTTGTAAGTAACAAAATCTACATCAGTCATTTTAAAGTTTTATAAAACTGAATTTTATATTGTACCAGGTATATACTTAATACCTTAGATTTTAACACTCCTGAGAAGTTACAGTAAGCAAAATCCCATTTTCTAGGTGAAGATAATATGCTTTTGTATGTATGCACACACACACACACACACACACACACACAAAACTTCAAAAAACACAAACATATCAGACAGTGTATCAGAATGTACACACAATAGACAATTTATATGTATAGCATAAACCCCACATAAAGAGGTGATTGTTATTTCTTTAGCTTTTAATAACAACATTGTTATTTTCTAAAAGCAGAAATCACTCTTGTTCCATAAATAAATTTTACAAGTGTCTTTAATTTACTTTTGATGGAAGGGAAGGTAAAGCCTCTTCTTGTGCAGGCTGATAGCTCACGTGATCTGATGGATCACACCACTGATGGACCAGACCACTGGCCTGAGGACATACATGGATTTTTTTTTCACTGAATACAGTATTCAATATGTAGGGACAGAAGTAATTGCAAAAAAGCACAGCAACACTTTGGTTCATGAATGCCTCTGTTTGCCAACAACTAAAATGTTCAACCCAATTTTTTGCTTCCTTCCACAAATTCCATATCAGGTAACAAACACCATAGTGGGCATCTTCCTAAAAGTCACAAAGCAAATTAAGGTCATGAACCGAAGCACCACTGTCTACTGAAGACATTGAACAGATGGCCCAGCGTGGGGGGGATGCACACCTGTCATCACAGTTACTTGGGAGGGTAAGGCAGGAGAGTCACAGGTTGGAGGCCAGCCCGGGCAACTTAGAGAATAGGGAAATCCTGTCTCCAAATAAAATACAAATTATTGAGAATACAGTTTAGTATTTCCTGAGTGGAATCTCCAGTACTGAAAAAGATAAGAACAAGTGTTGTACCAACTGCAGTGGAAGAGATATGATTTAACCATTTGTGTTTGTCCCAGACACGGTTTCACTATTTTTCCAGACCATCTAGAATGTGTGAGCTATAGCAACCCTCCTGCTTGAGCCTCCTGAGCAGCTGAGGCTACGGGCATGCCTCACTGTTGCTCACCTGAGACAGCCATCCTGTAAAACATTTATCATCATGCATGTATGGCCTAGAGTTTGGGGCTTCAGAAATGGAGTGCTGAGGCCTAGCTGCTCAGTTGTAAGTTAATTTAAATGCACAGCACTCCAAACACTCTTTTCTGATACTGATTTGTTAGCTAACTGCAATTAGGTATGTCAAAGCTATTCCTCTATACCTTATATTACGTATTTCTGGTGATCTTAAGGGGAAACTCTGGAAAAGCAGAGTTATCCAGGTAGCACAGACTCCCATTTTATTGTATTCCAAGACCAATCTAAGCAAAGGCTCAGCTTCATACTCTATCTCTGATAAAAACCAGAATCTACGACGGGCGCCTCTTATCTGCCCCCCCCCCCAGGGCTTGCATTCAGCTTTCATGTCGATGTTTTGTGGTCTAGTGGCTGGTGCAGGATGACGAACACCTTTCTTCCCTGAACTTCCCTGAATATGGTAAACAACCATATTTGGGCTTGCTTCTTCCAACAGTTTTTATTAGGGTTTTTTTTTTTTTTTATCTTTCTCCTGTATAAACTGAGACTTACAATAATAAAATATATTTTGCTAGGATCTAAATATTTGTTTTGGTAATGTGACACAGTTGAAACTGGTAATAGTTTTATATAAACCAGTTAAACTAACTAGGCATGTGAATATCTCATTCATTTTATACTCATACAGTTAGGAACTGTAGCAAGGAGATCTGGTTCCTGGAACCCCACAACACAAGGAAAAAGTTAGTCTTCATTCTCACATCCTTTTTCTTTTAACAAAATTTGTATTTAAATGTTTGAAAAATATGAATTGCACACATATAGATATGGGGTCTAACATGATATATTAAAACCTGTATATCCCAGAGGATGGCTAAACAAAACTAGTGACATATTTATCATTGTTTTGTAGTGAGAACTGTTCAATCTGTCATTTTAGTGATTTTTCAAGTGTCCAGTATAATTAAAGATACCGTATTGTACCGGATCTTTTGAGGTATTCTTCCCTCTAACTGGTGTTCTTTGACCAGTGTCTCCCAAGTGTCTACGGACCACCGTCCTCCTCTCTGCTTTTATGATTTTGATGTTTTCCAGATTTCACATATAAGAAGGATCATGACACACACGCCTCTCGCTCATACTGCAGAGCATTCACCCGGAAGAATAATGTTAGCAACCCGGTCACCTTTTAAATTCTGTCAACCTTGCATTTCAAAAACATTTATCACAGTGTATGGCCTAGAGTTTAGGGCTTCAGAAACCTAGCACAGAGTGTACACTGGATGAATGAATAAGTGAACTGCTTGTAGGTTACTGGGGCACATCACTATCATTTGATCATTTCTGGACTTGGAACTGACTGCACGAATATGTGAGTGGTATTCAGAGAAATATTTAGGCATGTACCCTGGGCCACATGTAGCTTTCTTATGTTTCCATAATGCTCTCTCGAGAAGGGGATAATATTTACACTCACTGCTTACCCTTACACTTAATTCCAAGTGAGGAGACTGATAGCTTGAAAAGGCCAGGGACTCACTGGACGCTGGATGATAAGAGCAGACATCCAGTCCAGCTGGCTGCAGCTCCTCCATGTACACCCTGAGATAGTTCCCATCATGAGGATGACTACGATTTTTTATTTTTAGATTATTTTGAGACAAGATCTCACTCTAATTCAGGCTGGCCCTGAACTCACTATGTAGCTCAGGCTGGCCTCAAAATCATGGCAATCCTCCTGCCTCAGCCTTCTGAGCACTCAGAGTCATGCACCATCATATCCAGAAAAGTATAAATACAGTGTTAAGGAAACCTAGGGAAATATAAGTATACCTGGATTTCATTTATGATAAATAAGAAACAATCTCTGTTAAAAATAGGAAACTATAATTTGCATGATGAAATTGCTCAGCAACTGGTAAATAAGTTCTGAGATTAGATTTGAATACTACAAACTATACCACACCATCAAACAATATCTATCTTTTTTTGGACACAGTCTTTTCGTGTAAAATAAATAATTATTTCTTTAAGCATTTTTAGTAGTGATTACAAGGCAAGGATAAGTGAAAGATGTAAAGACTCGTGTCTTTTTGTTCTGCCTTTCACATCACGATAGTAAACGGTGATTAAAAAAAATACTTAAAAAGGGCCCAAATTCATGTACTTCAAGGAGTAAAGAATGAAAACC
This sequence comes from Petromus typicus, assembly GCA_004026965.1. Taxonomy (NCBI): domain Eukaryota; kingdom Metazoa; phylum Chordata; class Mammalia; order Rodentia; family Petromuridae; genus Petromus; species Petromus typicus. The sequence continues at coordinate 9,192 of PVIR01008180.1, forward strand.
AACTTTCTCCAAAGTATAACCATCTCATACCTGAGAATGGAAGCACTCTTGGTGGAGGGACATGGTTACTGACTCAGTATCTTTAAATCATTAACTATTTCAGGCTCTTCAGTGGCTTACATCACTTATAGCAAAAATCATTATTATTGAATAATACTGAGAGCAAAACAAGACAGTCCAGAAACCTCACTGTGAACATTTCAAAAAAGAAAAATATCTTACATTCTCTTCTTTTTACACATATCCCCCCTCTTAATATCATCTCAAGACTGTTTCTGTTCATTGAACTAGGAATAAACCATTAAACGTGGTAGCTATGCAAGTGTTTACAAAAACATTTTCTTTCAATGCTTAGACACCTTGTTAGTGCCTCTGTGAATCATGTCACCAGTTTCAACTCTCCTATGAAGAATTAGTGTTGCTTTAGACTCTATTAGAAGGGTGTCAATTAATTTTTGACTGATTTTATATATAGTCAATGATTTGCATTTTACCTGCAGAATTTTACGTGAAAATTTCACTCTAAATTCTACCTCCAAACTCTCACTACGCTGTGACCCCCCAGGGCCAGTAGCGCAGCTTATCTTGGAGTTTGTTGGAGGAGGCGAACCATAGACCCCAGCCAAGATGGACTTAATCAGAGTCTGCCTCCTAATAAGGTCCCCCAGAGACATCTGTGTACATTCTATTTTGAAAGGCATTGGACTCAGCCCGGGATTTAATATTTATTCATAAACCATCCTATCCATTTCAGCAAAAGTGTAAGTTTCTCTCCAGCTTCTAGCACTTGACCTATGCTATTAATTCATATATCAAATGATTGGAAAAAGGAAAATAGACAAGCCTTTCCAAGGTAAAAAGTAAAGACTGAGCAATACCATGTCCTTCGGTGTGTTTTCCTAAGTTTTAATTTATTGTTAGATTTCCCAAACAAGCACTCTCTCAGAATGGTTTCCCACTATGGAAGTAAAACTATCATGCCAGGCAGGTCAATCCTATCCAATGAAAACAGGGCTATTATCCACTCAGATAGTAATGCTTGCCTCTGGTTATTCCTTTACTGAATTTAACTATTTCAAATGTTGTTAGCATTTGTGGCAAAGGGAAGACAAAAGAGAGTTGGAAATAATGACAAGCCATTCTGCTTTCCTTTAAAACTTTTACTAAAAGTTTAAATGAGTTGCAAATACTAGCTAAAATTAAATTTTCTGCAGTTTAATATACCATGCTGCACATTTATTACAGATAGAACAACTGGCTATTCTAATCTGCTGGCTGGCATTTATGAGAAACAATAATTTAGTGGCCTGAAACAATTACTATGTATGCCAGTGGAATTCAGAAAATTATTTAGGAACCAAGGAATGTTAGTGTCGGGGTTTTATTTTTAGGAAAAAACCTTACTTATGAAGAATCTAACAGTAAAAAATCAAATAAGATAACACCTTCCAGGTGGAATTTAAACTTTGAAAGAGAATATAATAAACTCTTTTGACTTTCTAAATCAGGTGACTATCATGTAGAAATGGAACCTTTACCAAATGAATGCTTTGAACCATCAGTATGATGATAATATATTGTTTCATGTCATGAAACCTCTAGAATATTTATTTTGCCTTGATGTTTCCTTTTATCCCTTAGAGTACTACAGAAATAGATTGTGAAAGCTTCATAAACTGAGAGCTTGATGACAACTCTGAAGATGCTAAATTTCTCCTGCTATGATCTAGAAATTGATGATCACATCTGACAGGATATAAACTAATTCCAGATCAACTTAATTGAGAGTGAAGAATCTGCAGTCATACAAAACAACGTAGTCAAATCTCACAAACACAATCTTCCACCCAATGCATATAAGTGAGGCCAGTAGTTATCTTAAGTATTTTGGAACTGGGAGAGCATGGGGCTGATGATGTTCCTGTTGTCATCTGGGCGATGGCTATCTGGGTAGAGATGACTATGTATATTTTTCTAACTTGGTAGCACACTCACAACACAACCTTGCATCAGTTAATTTTATAGGGTGTTAGGAATTATATATAAACAATTTGACAAATAGAGGGAGTCTTTCTCCTTTTAATCAATATTAAAAAAGATCTTTTTAAGAGTTACATAGACGCAAATAGCTGTTTTATACTTTCACTTAAAAACACAAGATCATTTTTTTCTTTCTTTCTTTTTTTTTTTGGCTTTTCTGCAGGTTAGATTCCCTGATAGCCATACAAAGGATTTGCTTTAGGCAGAGAAACTCGGCATTTCAGGTGCCCTGAATATCTCACGTGAGGGCTCAGAAGTCAATACATACAACAGAAGTTGTACAGAGTCTCCTGTCCTCGGTTAGCAAGCACAGAGGACACCAAGAGGCCCTCCCGTGGCAGCGCGGGCGCAGCCATCTCTCCTCAAGACATTCTGAACTTTCTAATAAAAGTTGTGGTAGGGAAACCAGAAAGGTTCATCATTTTCTAGGCACCCGTCAGACATGAAATGAAACAGTTATGTGAGCAATGAAATGTTCTCATCTCTGAGTTCACCTGTTATCAGGGCAGTGGTGCTTCACAGGGCCCGGAGACAACAGCGTTGGTCAAGCAGAAGCTAAAGTTGGCGGAAGGCCGTGCTGTTGTTGTTTGTTGTTATGCTTTTCCCCTTTCTTTTCTTTCTTTTTACATTCAAATCTTTATTGGTACATTGTATATACACATCATCATCACATTCAACATTGAATTAAAGTGACCGCCTTTCACTAGAGAATGTACCTACGTCATCAAATGAATGTGATTTCTAAACATGGCATAAATCTTTCCTTTGGATGAGAACTCTAATCAGGTTCAGCTAATTTTTCATTCTCTATCTAAACACTGCTATTGTGTGCAAAGAAAAATTCCTGCAAATGAAGGATATTTTACAGGGTTAGACTTCTCTTCCCAGCCTATCTATTTTGTTACTCTATCTAAACAAACTTTGTCATTACATTCCTTTACCATAATAACTTGCAGGGACTAATCTACAAATCAATTAAAGACAAGTTAATTGCCAAAAGGGATCAAATGACAAGCATTAGAAGCATAATATTTACAGGCAGGATCCTAAAATGTATGTGTCAGAGAAGAGTTTGGTCTGGCTGGCTTTCCTTCTAATGCAAGATTTAAAATTTGTGCGATTAGTTTTGAACATCAAAAGTTCACTACATAATGACTCAGCTTATGAAAGCTATGCTTTACAGACAGATACGCACATATACAAAGCAAAAGTATGGTACTATTATAGAGTACATTACAATTGATTTTTAAATTTCTTACTTTAATTTTTTACTCATGAAATATTTTGAAGATAGATGAAATAATGCTATAGAAAGTATACTGTAAACCACTCCTTCCTTCGTTCTTTTCTCATTCCTCCTATTTCGCTTTTTCCTCTGACTTTTATTTTTACAATAAAAGAGAGACAAAGACAATTCACATAAGAGGCTGGAGTCCGATCTGACTGAACATAAAATCCGTAATGAGGTCAACATCACTATGTTTGCACTGGAGTCTGTCACAGATTATTTGCTGAGAATTGTAAAGGTACTCATCGACATGTGAATCAATTGCCACTTTCTTGATGAAACTTTCCTTGACTTCCCCAAACAAACCCCTCCATCTCAGTCTGTTTTTTTTCCCCTTAATTTGTAGTTAATTTTTTTTAAACTGAAATCTTTATTGGTACACTACATATACGCATCATGATTGCACTCCATAATGGGGATTTGTACCAGTATAAGACACAACTTAATTCTCATTTTTTCCCATAGCCCTACCCACGCTACCACACCCCCCATATACCTAAAATTTGTTTCCTTTCTTTTTTGTTATAATCCCATTATGTTTCTTCCTTTACCCTGTTTTACTTTGAGTATTTTCTATTTCACAATATATAACATACAATTCTAGACTCATTTACATGTTTATTTTCTCATACCAGAAAAAGATGTGATATTTACCTATCTGTGACCTATTTATTTCACTTATGAGGATATCCTCAAGGTACGTCCATTTAAGTATAAATGATTCAAACTTATCATTTTTTTATGGCACAGTAACACTCCACTCTGTATGAGAACCACAGCTTTTTTTATCCAGTCTCCAGTTGATGGACAATTGGGTTGTTTCCAAGATGTAGCAATCACAAACTGAGCTGCTATAAACATGGGTGCACATATGTCACTGTGATATAAGTCTTTTAATTCTTTTGTGTATATACCTAGCAGGGCGATGGCTGGATCAGATGGGACCTCCAATCCTAGCTATTTTGAGGAATCTGCAAACTGATCTCCACAGGGGTTGTACGAGTCTACAGTCCTACCAACAGTGGAGAAGGGTTCCTTCTTCTCTGTAGCCTCGCCAACATTTGCTGCTGGCTGAATCTGAAATGGCAGCCATTCTATGTGGAGTGAGATGAAATCTCAGTGTTGTTTTTATCTGCATCTCTTGACCATTACCCTGATTCCAAAAGCAGAGAAAGACTCAACCAAAAAAGAGAACTACAGTCCAATCTCCCTAATGAACATCAATGCAAAAATCCTCAATAAGATACTGGCAAACAGAATACAGAGAATTATCAAAAAGCTTATATACCTTGACCAAGTTGGACTCATCCCAGGTATGCAAGGATGGTTCAACATATGTAAATCAATAAATGTTATACACTATATTCACAGGCTCAAGGACAAAAATCATGTGGTCATCTCAATTGATGCAGAAAAGGCATTTGACAAAATACAACACCCATTTATGTTAATTTATTTCATGACACTCTCCACTAGAGTGTTGGGTTAATAAGAGCAGAGACCTATTCATTTTCCTCCTCAGTATAATCTTAGCATAAGACAAATTATTTCCAGGTACAGCATCAGAACATGGGTACAGTGGTTCGCTGCAGTGGTCTGTCACAGGCAGGGAGAGCTCACTGGTGCAATTCAGCAACTGTTAAAAACTATACAAACAGAATTAAACAGAAAGATTATTGACTACCCTGAAAGACTAATAATACTTAAAATTCAGCACTTCCAAGTAATCAGACCTTACTATAACATCAACTGTGTTTTTGAGGTAATTTACATTTATGGAATCTGTATGTTGGAAACACGATTTGTGTTAGCATGTATCACCTGTCAAATTCACAGGTCAAGAACCTCCACAGTTTGAAACAAGTTGGTGGGAGATTTCTCGGAGAGAAATGAGCAAATGTTACAAATATCCCCCCAGACTCCCCACCAGCTCTTAATACTTTTCAGTGCATTACTGAACAAGTAAGACTTGAACAAATAATGGTCCAAATAAGTAGATTTATCTTTAAAATTCCAAGTACATCTCCATTGTTTATTCATGGTCACAACGGTTCTCATTTTTATGGCATTTATGAAGCTGATCTTTTTCAGCTTCATTTTGAGCAGCTTCCCTCCACTTACTGTTGCTCGCTGCTGCTTCTGCTTATCTGAACCTGCACAGTACTTCAGGGCCAACTCCTGAACTTTGCCCAAGGTTTACTACTAGGAGCAGAGATGACAAGAAGAAGTCTACAACAAGATTTCAATGGGTCTACCATGGAAAATTCCAAAATTGCAAACCAGGATGCCTGCAGGACTGACAGTAACTTTTCTCCACTTGGAGCTCATTAAAGTTTCATTCACGTGTACTGCATTCCATACATTCAATCATCAAGGAACAGTGGTACACAACATGCACAACAGCCAGAGCTAACATGACTCAGCACCCTGTCAGTCACCTTGCTCATCATGCACTGAGGACCAATGCAAGGCGCCCTAGATTTAGCATGACTCTTGAAATCTCTCAACCCAGGGCCCTCAGTGTTTGTGCCATTTTGCTCTTGTTAGCATAATTCCACTCAGCATGGGAGTGCACTGTTGCCTAATTCAACTTTGTTTCTGTTTACTTATTGTCTTATGCCACACTCAAGTTTTGTTTGTCATGCACAAGAACCTAGGAACCCTCCAGGGACCCCATTAGCCATGGTAACAACTTCAGAGCTCTCCTCTTTGGAGTGAGGTATACATACTGTGGCTCTTGAAATGTGTGTTGATTGCATGTAATTGGTTTAACCTGTTATAAGTTAAGCATTTCCAAAACCATTTTTTTTCTCCTTAATCTTTTAGATGTTCTGTTCCAAATTAATATTGTCAGGTATGTATTAAATTACAGACCGACAAGTCTTGGTGTAGTCTATTATACTTTCTGATAATGGAATTTTTATGACTCAAAGTAATTGAGTTTAAACTAATCTTACAGAAATTCAAAGACACCTTTTGAAGGTCTAAATAATGGAGGTTAACAAAAATTCTTTGATTATATTTCAAGGGAAGAAAATAATGGAAGTTAGAATGGGGAGAACCTACAGGAGGACATTTGGGTGTTGGAAAACCATGATAGGGGCTGAGTCCTCCAGAAAAACAAGCAAAATCCAATGCATAGAATGAAATGCTTCGTTTTGTAAGACGTGTTCTTTATTTGCTCCACTTTGGCCAGATAAGATCAGAAGTTGTCTTTCGGGCCTAGAGAACACTCAGCCTCTCTCAAGGCTAACCCTTTGTTCCCATAATTGTAGAAACATGGTGTCTTTACACCTTGAAGGCCCTGGAAACAGTTGACAGTAGTTTCATTCTTTCGGGACACACATACATCAATCATTGACTATATATGTCAGACACCCTTCCAGGTACTGGCCACACTCAGTGGAGGGGGAACAGAGTAAAAAATTAATGCTATGCATAAATTATATTCTAGTATTGATAACAGCTAACATTTATTTTATTGTTCTCTATGTGTCAGGCACTTTACATGGTTAACATATTTAATCCCCATCCCTCCCTCTTTTATAGATGAGAAAACTGAGGCACATTAATTTGAATAAATTGCCTATGTCCCATAGCTGTAAATGATGAGGTAAAAATGTAAACTTCTGCAGTATGGCTCCAGAGCCAGCCAGCTCTCAGCACACCATCTGGCCAACTCAGACCTGCAGACATGTGGCATGAGCTCATGAGACAACACTCTAAGAATCAAAGGTGGTCCCACTGCTGATGCTCAGCCTCTCAACGTATGTGACAAAAGCAGCAACTCAAACTTTTTGCCACGATATGGAAAACTTGAAAAATGATAATAAAAATGTGATTAGGTTGGCCTGTCTTTAGGTGCATATTTTCACTTGAGATGCAGAGTGACCTTATGATATAAGTATTTTAATTTTCTACTCACAGGCATGGTAAACGCCCCATCACAGTTAGAAAAGCTTCCAAGTTGAGAAAGCAGCAAAGTGCAAAGCTGGCACTCACACTGGTTCTGTTTGGCTCCAAAGCTAGTCACCAGTTGTAATTATTCTTATATAAAAAAGTAACTTGTTGGGTAATTATTTTTTCACTGTTAACTTAGCCCATATTACTCATTATTTGTGACATTTCAAAGCAGGCTATTTTAATAGTCAAGACAATGCAAGTGAAAAGAATAGGCATGGTATTGGATGGAGCTGATTTCTTCGGCTCAGAGAATCTCTGGCTTCTACCAACAGCTGGCTAAGGAACAGCATATTGGCAATAAAATTCAACCATACGAGCAATGTTTTAGGCCAAATACAATGAGCCAGATGGAAGATGATGAAGCCAAGTATGAAAGGAGGGGGCAAAATCAGTCCACTTAAATTCACTGATCAGTGATCATGATCTGTAGGTGTTATTTCCAGGGCTGAAGGTGTAGCTTAGTGGTAGAGTATTTGTGCCTCATGTGCTGGCCCCAGGGTTCAATCTGAAGCTCCACCAAAAAAGAAAAAAGGCTTTGTTTTGGTGGTTTTCTATAACATGACTTCACACCATTATTACTTAGTTTAGAGGATAGGCTAGACCTTATTGAGTAAATGTGTGTTATAATTGGCCTCCAAATCCTGTTCTACATCAAACTCACAGTGTGTTGTTCTTTCTTCTCAAGAAAGATTCTAGGTTGGACCTAGGGAAATGGAGTTTACAGGAATCACACTTTCTTTATGGAATCCCTCCTTGTTCAAGAAGAAGATCTGCTCCGGAAACTGCTGTACAAGAGAAAGGCTTAGGGGTCAAGGGCCTAGGCCAAGATTTATCCTCCAGCAAGTTTTGTAAACTTTCTCTGCTTTGCTTCCTTGTTTGTTACATAAAGACCGTGTTTGACCCACTGCCTGAGGCTGTTTTGGAAGATGACGGGTATGAGTAAGACAGTGTAACACTGGGAACGCTGCCATGCAGGGCAAGCACACAGCACAGATGAGCTCTTTTTGTTCTAGCTTAAGAGTTTCTGACCACATGTGTGTGGTCTTTGGTCCCTGAACCTCCACTTACTCTTCTATTATTTGATGGGCATTATAGTTATAATCTTCACTTATCCAAAGGAATAAGATGAAATGAGTTGGGGAACACCAAAGACATCAGTTATCACACACCTAATATCTGAAGTTTTAAAAACTAAAGAATGTTAAGTTACAGTGAGTATTTCTGTGGCGTACAGACACTGATATCCCAATGTACCAGTTCAGTGGGTGGCATTCATTTCCTTCCACAAATGTGAGGTCCAGCCAGCATTTCTGGTGGACATTCTATGGTTTCCTTCAATGATTACTGAGGTTACAATGCTTAGGTTTTGGTAGAGGAAAGCGCATCTATGAGACCACAGTCTGCCAACCCTATTTCTACTTGCTACTGTAAAGCCTCTATTTCAAAGTTATAGAATTGAGCAGAATTTTCTGAATGGAGGGCCTAATTTATAGAATTTGTTTCAGCAAATATCGCTTTGTCTTTTTATAGCTAGGTCATTTGTATTACAGAGCTTCCTGTCTTCGCTCTATTTACCAATTGATAATTTTACTTACTCCCTCAACTACAAGAGGAAGAGTATGTGCGCTTAAGGAGCCACTGATGTGGCAGTTCTCAAAAAAGGCAGGACAGGGAAAGATATTGCAATAGCATGCAAAAATGTGGCTGGGAGATTTCCCATGATGCCTATCACTACCTCCAATTGGAGGAAGCACTTTCTGTTTTTGGCCTGTGGCATGCCATGGAACCATCTGCTCTGTACGTGGTATACCTTGGTATGCCACAGGTGGCTTTTTCTCCTATTGTCACCATGCAAAATGTCCCTTTGAAAATCTCTTTCTAAAAAATAAGAAATAAAGGAGAAAATTGTGTGATTTCTTTTGGTTAGAAAGCAAGACCAACTCTACAGGAATAAATATCTAGTTTTCTGGAAAATTATGGTCATTTTCAAAAATAATACTTTTTTAATGCAAGATTTCTTAGTGCTCTCTTGCTGTCATTGGACTTGTCATAATCCACAAGCTTATTATATCTTTGTTTTCCTCCATAGTTTCACTAAGTATTGTATTTAAACCAATATGAAGTCATATGCCTTATTTTCTTAAATCTAACATGAATATATCATTTTCCTCCCAGCCTTCTGGAAGAGAGGTGGTATCTCTGTAAATTCATGGGGCGACACTTTAAAAAGGATGCCAGGATTTAGGTGACAAATTAGTGCTTTGTCCTTCATTGCATCAGTTGCCTTTGCAAGAACTGCCCTGCTGTTAAGAGAAACTTCATTACTTTAAACATACTTGGCATTCCACTCTGCATCCACAGGGAAAATTAGCTTCCTTGTGCTGTAATCCTCTCTCTGTCTCCCCTCAATTCCCCCATTCCTCTCCCATCTTTTTTTTCCTCTACTGTTTTTTCTTTTCCCTACCCCTTTCTTTCTGTTTCTCTCCCTCTTTTACAGTATCTCTTTATGCACTGAATAAGACATAGCTTAACAAGCCGTCTATATAAGAGACATGATCATGAAATATGGTGAATGTTTAAATTTTTAAATATGTAGTATAGCAAAAGACACATTGCCACCAACTCCCTCCCATGTCTCTCACTTTGTATGCACTTACCCCTTCAGGCTATTTTTTTTTAAGGTTTTTTGAGACAGGGTCTGGCTTTGTAGTTCAGACTGGCCCTGAGCTCAGCCTCCAACTCACATCACAGCAATCCTCCTGCCTCTGCCTCCCGAGTGCTGGGATTACAGGCATGAGCCACCACGCCCTGCACTGTGGTATGTGGTACTGGTTGCTGCTGGGGTGAGTCTCCACGCCCAGTATTGTTATGTGGTTATGGGATCGAACCAGGACCTTGCGTTGCAAGACAGGAGCTAGAACCACTGAGCTATATCCCTGGCCCTGCTTCAGGGTACGTTGTGAAGCAGTTCTGGAAGCATCACTTTTTTTGAATCTTTAGCTGTGCTTGTCATGGCTGCCTCAATATTCAGTCAATTCCAAATTTTACCTTCATGGTCTTTTTGACTTTATGGAAGAGGCAGAAGTCACACAGTGCCAGATCTGGTTAAGGAGGTAGATTCGGGACATGTCAGAAAGTTTTAATATCCTGCCTTTCCACTGGATGGTAACAATAGCATTCACTGTATTATTATTATTATTATTATTATTATTATTATTATTATTTTGAGGTACCAGGAATAGAACTCGGGTCCTTGTGCATCCAAGGTGGGTGCAGTAGCACTTGAGCTAAATCCTTGGCTCTCATTGTATTGTCTTTAATCATATCTCATAAAATTATACAGGAGGACTTCTAGAACTGCTTCCAAAAGTTACAAGAAGGAAGGATATGTTTAAAGCCAAGGGGAGAATTTCAAGGAGGATTCGTGGCAATATGTCTTTTGCTGTAATATTGAAAAATTTATTTGATCACTCCTTGTCTTTGTTTTTTTTCTAAAATCATATCTTACAGAAGAGAAAACCTGGCATGGCTAAAATATTATTTTCAAATCTATTTAGAGACTTGTATAATTAATTGTAGAAGTTTGTATGTACTTCTTAGACTCAATACTGAAAATATATATGATTTATTTTTACTTTACTAAATCAGACTCAAGTCACATTTTAGATATTACAGATTGCTTTCTTTTGGGATGAGTGCTAGAAGGGAGTGGAATCATAGCCAAAAAACGTTCCAGTTTAAAGATATGTATATCACCAATACTGTGTTAATATCTATTTAGTATGCAAGAAAAATGACTATAATAAGCCCATTGCAAGATTTCACTAGATATAAAATATCCTTTAGCAAAAAACATATGAGAGAAATCCAACAAAATAATGTTGGTTAATGTCCAGTTCTTTCATTGCTTCAGTAGTGAAATCATATCCAAAGCCTCTTAAAGGTCAAGATAAGCTTACATTACTTGAACGTTTTAAAGGATCTTGTATTTTGAACAAAAAAGAACAAATGCAAAAAGCTATAAAATTAGATGATACTTTCAAAAGTTTGCATTAAATAGTTTAATGCCTCCAATTCCAGGAATGTTATTCAATTACATTCAGAATATCTTCATTCAGAAGATAATTACGACATTTTAGTGAATGTGTGTGTACGAGTGTGTGTGTGTATCTGTGTGTACACATATACATGGACTCAAGGTACATTTGAGGTTCCAAAGTCTAATAAAAGTTTAAAGTTATATGGTAAACATTTTTTGTTATTATCAGTATTTGGCTGAGAGCTTAATCTCCTTGGAGAGGTGAAACCAAGTAGCCTTTTCTCTTCCTAACCCTCCTTTCAACTTTGTTTTGGTCCTGGGGATTGAATCCAAGACCTTCATGTTGAGCTTCACCCCAGTTCCTTTTTCTTATTTTTTTTATTTTGAGATGGAGACTCAGTCAAAAATTATCTATGCTAGGCTTGCACTTGTGGTCCTCTGACCTCAGCCTCCTTCTAGAGTGCTAGGATTAGAGGCGTGGGCCACCATGTCTGGCCCCAGTCAACTCTTACTCTGTGAGAGCTATGAGCATATTAGCAAGTTGGTACTGCCCATAAAGACATTCCGAAGTGACAGCAGAGAAAAGAGTGTGGTAGGATGTTCCATCAAGTGGGGACTGATGGCATTGTTTGAAAGTAAGGGAGGCTGGACTTCACAGCCCAAAATAGGATCCATAACAGTGCAAAAATGCATATGAATAACTATTACTATGCTGACAATGAAGACTCAGAATAAGAGGAAATAATGAGTGAGGCCATCTCTTGAGTTTCCCCTGATTGGTCCATGGTGTGTGTTTGAGAAGTCATCACCACCTCTTAGCTTTGTTACAAATGAAGTTTTATAAAGCTTTAATTGACATTCAGTACACACAAAGCTCATCTTTAGCCAAGCTAGCTAGGGGTTATATTTTGGAAAGGGCCAGGAGTTAACCAAATAAAATAAAAATACATTTTCTAGAACAAGCCAAAGGCAAGTTTCACACCGTAGTTATCAATTAAACAGTAGAATTTAGACTATGCATTTCTTGAAATTTCTCAGATTTTTCATTTCATCAAGTTATTGATTTTACTATATTTAGCAATTACACATTCATCCTACAACTGTGCTATTGAATGATAACAACCATCAATGATGAAGAGGGCCTAGAAATAGTAACTATTGGAAATAAATACAGAAATATACATACATATTTGATAAGTTCTTGGAATATAATTTAACATGTAACAACCATGAGATGAATATAGTAAGCATGAAAATCACATTGAGTAGGACATGAAGCATATAGTATGCATGTAATTTCCATTATTCAGCCAAATTTCTTAATTAAAACAAATCACACAATTAACAAAATAAATGATACTTATTTTATTGTGAAATGGAAAGAAATGAAAATACTATTTACATGTTTAGCTGGCAATTCATATACATCCCTTGTTTCCAGGCAATTCTTATTAGTGAATTTTATAACTTGATGGCTCTGATTTTGATAATTCTCAAAAAAAAAATTCCAAGGATACTTTCTTCATTACCATTTAAAGTAGATAATTTTATAAATTATTTTAATCCCAATTATGAATGTTTTCTATGCAGGCAAATCAAAATACATTTTAATCCAAAGCCAGTACATACTTTTAGATAGGTTTCATAGCTTCCAAATACATTGCATTTGTTCTAAATAAGACTTTTTTATCAAGATTATGACACAATTTCACCTCTCTTTACTATGGCTGAGATAGTCTTCAATGGTATAGACTATAATCAATCAGATACAAAATTCTGAAGAATTACTCATTTCCTTGTAAATATCTAAAACATTTGAAGAAAGAAATAAAGGATTTTTCTGTGTTTATTTGTAGTTATTTGGTTCAAATTAAGTAAACTTTGATATGAGACAAAAGCCACTGATCCTATATGAGGGCATGAGGTTGAAAGTTTTATATGATTTCTACAGAAATATTTAGAACTAAAAAGTTAATTAAATATTTATATAGAAATTATGCTATATTATTTTACAGGAGAAGATCAAATCTCTCAACTACCTCTGAGACCACATAGATAGTTTTAATTTTTCTAAGTCAGTCTGCTGGGAAACCGCTGCAAGCAAAAGTGTAGTTCTTTTCTTACTGTTTGTATGTTTAGTCAAATGAGAACTGCTTTCTAATATTTAAAGAGGTAATGTAAAGCTAGCATGGCTAATGATGATGACATTCATATATTAGGCAAGTTAACACACTCATTTTTCCAGACCACATTACGGTAATAGAAATGCTTTTTAAAATTCACCACTTAACTATAAGAACAAGTGTTTGGAGTCAGTCAACATCCTTCCACTTCAGCAAGTTCCCACACACCCCAGGCTATTTCAAGGTTCACAAGATCCAAGGTTTTACTGTATGTACTGACAATTTGACCAACTTGAGGAATAAAACCAAGCTACATAGGCCAGAGACTGATTTGCAATGAACCTAAGGCTGATGAAAAGTCCTTCCCAGATACAGAAAGGAAAGAGCAATACCTGTAGGACTTCAAGAAGCGAAATCTTGATCTAGCTCTTGGAGACGTTCCTGGTGCTGTGACTCCCAGAGGATCCCAAACAAAAGCCATTTGTCAAGAGGGGCGGTGTTCACAGAAAGAGCGAAAAGTCAGGGACGTTCAGGGTCCTGGGTCTGCGGGGCCCCTGGAGGAGCAGAAGGCACTTGTGGCTGAGGGAGGGCATTTCTTCTGTGTGGTGATATGTGTTGTCAGAGAGGTGGCAGGCTGGCTGAGGCACGACTGGGAGGCATGGCCAGAACTTCCTGCTGCGTGACACTTGGCCTTTGCGACACAGCTTGCTTCACTGAGACCTTATCTCACTATTAATGTGAGAAACCTGCCTTTGAAAGTTTGTTTTTAAGTACAGTCTTGATTAGACAGCTACTCATGAAGAGCATAATACACACACACCAAGGGAGGTCTGACTGAAGTGGATGAAACTTTACTTTAAGTGTGACTATTTTAAAAAACAAACTCTGTTTAAAGAAAAAAAAATTTAAATATATAGCCGTGCCTAGAAATTCAACAAATGTGACTAAATTTCACACAATCAGTTGCCAGTATATTTTTTGTACTTGAGAAACAGAGTTGCATGTGTATCATTATGAACAAAACATCCATAAGGATTTAATCCTTTCAAAAATACCAGCCCCTCCTTGTAAGTCACTGTGAGAAGAAAACAGGCAGATCACTTTCAGAGCTTTTGGCAGCTTTTCCTTCCAGGAGATGCTGTGTCACCTTGGAGAGTGAATTATAACGTGCGACTCTGACAACAAAGATCAATTTTCTTGTCCATTTGCTATTCCCTAGAAATGTCCCTTAACTGATAAATCCCTTAAAATAACTTTCACTCAAATTAAATAAATGATGTCAGCCAAATACAGCCCTCTGAACATTTTGCCAGTCCATCATGTCTTGGAGAGGCACATGTTTTAAGATATTGTCCTGTGGAGTCAAAGGACTCCAATGCCGTCATCATCTCTCGCCTCCTAGTGCATTTCACGTTAATAGTGTGGCATAATTCCATCAGTCCCTGTCCAAACACCACCCTGTGGTGACCTCCACTGTAAACCAAGGCAGAGCCCCACTCTTCCAGGGTAAGATTAGAGAGGCCTGGAGCGCCCCAGGGGGAATTTAACCCACTCCACACTGGTAAGTAACTGAGCTCAGCAAACGCCACCGTATCTACCAAATTTCCAGATCTCTCCCGCCCACTCTGTCCCATACTACAGAGGAGCCAAAATGTTCATGTAATTGCCATAAATGATTCAGATTTTAAATATGGTGATTAGTTTTACAACAACACCCAGCACACCAGGGGTTTCTGAGAATGCTGCAGGTTCCATATCAGCGTTGGGGATGAGTAATAGAAAACGCTGCACAGTTCCACCTCTGCTGCACAGTTCCACCTCTTTGCTATCTGACGTATGGGCTCCCAGGGCGTGGGTGCATGATAGCTGCCCAGAGCTCCTGTGACCTTGGAGGAGCTGAGAGTTCAAAAATAAACAGTCTTTCTGGATCAGCTTCAGTATTCTAATGCTTCCAGAACTGCCCTTTTCCTTTTGTGTAGGAATCTCCATTTTACCTGAATGAAACAGGTGGATACCTTCCTGGTGTGTTTTGAGAAGGATTGAAAAGGTGCCTATAACCTTTGCAGTTTACTCCTCTGTGCAAGAAACTCCACTATTATCCTTTCATTCCCCTACATTGTTCAGTTTTCATTTGCAGGAAGATCTTGGACAATGCAAATATTTATGGCAGAATTAATGTGAGTTGGTGTTTAGGAGAATGGCTTTGAGACAAAATACAGAAGGTGTAAGAGAGCTGGTCCACTGGGTAAGAAGAGGAGCAGTCCGTGGGCACTGTTGGGTAGAGGGGGACTGGAGTGCAGGGACCTGCGGGGACAGATAGCAAGAGAGCAAAAGAGAGGGACACTTTCGTGCTACACAACACAGAGCTTTCATTCCAGTCAGGGATGTTTTGAATCTGCTGGGTGATAATGAAAGTTATAGTTTCCAGAGACAACTTTGGAAGCAAAAGCATTACTTACTTTCATTATTATCCCACTTTTTAAAAAAGTAAAATAAACCTTATTTTCCTATCCTGACTGATTTCAACAAAAGATATTTTCACAAATAATTATCTTTGTCTCTTTACAAATTTAGATTTTAAAAGACTGTCCTGCGATACCTATAACAAAATATAAGAGTGTAATAATAACCAAGAAGAATGCTACGGAAGAGTGTCTAACTTTATTGAAAAATACACACGAGAAGCAAATTTGTTTTTTAAAATTATTGTCCCAAACACCCCTCCGCCACTACTTGAACAGTTAAGCAAAATAAAATCAATGGAATTATACGTATGAAATTATGAACAGAAAAATAAAAACTTTGGTCACTTTTTCTAATGTGAAGCTGAATAAAGACATACATGTCTGCTCATGTTAATGTTTTTTTTTCTTTTATAATTACTCACCCTCATCTTATTTTTTCGATACAGTTACACATAATCCTGCTTAGGTTATCAGCCCTCAGCAAGGCCACAGAAATAAGCTACTTATTTCGGAGGTAAATCATGAGCAAAGTTAGCTTTGATTTCAAATATAAAAATCAACCCTGTTTTGAGGGATTGGTTAGTATTTCCCAGATAAGAAAATTTAGACAATTGAAAGAAAAATTTAAAGTATCACAGAAGATGTTTTCCAATATGAACCTTGGCTTTCATGTATACATCAACCAGTTAGTTATAATTTTCATTTCATAGGCATAAGAGTAGAAATGAAGTAGGAATTTTAAAAAATATTTTCTAGAGAATTTTAATAAAAACATGTTTAAATAGCAATAGGGAATATTCCATCCCTGAGTCTATCTTCTTTTAAGGTTAAGGCAATGTGGTTTATTATATTAAAGTTATATCCCAATGAAAACAGGATTTTGAGATCTGAAAATTGCTCCATCTAATTGTTACCCACATAATTCCTAACTCACTAAAATCTCAATAAAATGCCCATGTCTTGCCAGTTAGATTTTATGTTTTGCCAAGTTCCATTTATGGTCTATTGGGCTCCCCCCCCCCCCCCGCTCCCTTGCCTCATGACTATTTCTAGGATTTTGGGTCCAAGATTCCAGATGTTAAAAATGAAAGATTAGGATGTTGATGACTGACACAGAATCTCTGAATTTCTTTTGCAGGAGGGACTACTGTAAATTAGATCAAAACTCTCACGTTTGAAAGTGAGTGAATTTAGACATACCCTACACAAGGATTTATTCGTTCATTAGTTCATTCAAGTCACCAGTTGATAAGTATGGGGCGGGTTAGGGGAGGATGAGCTAAACAAAATTCAGAGAAATAAAGAGTTACATCAGGGAGCTGTGTTATGTGGAAATACACTACTTCAGGAAACCAGCAGATAGATAGGTTTCAGGGTAATATGTTGTTTTGAAAAAGCTGCTGGTCACAGACTTCAAGTCAGTACACTGCAATGTTAAGAAAAAAGACTGCTACTTATCAACTACCTCTGATGAGGGGGTCATTATAACAATTCTCTTTTCACAATGATCCCTTACAAAAGAATATGACAAAAGGAGGTTTAACACCTAGATTTGTGCACTTAATACTAATATTCATTCAGGATAAGGTAGTGTGGTTTTAAAAAGGTTCATTACATTAATTAATTCTGATCAGCAGCTATAGTTGATACAACTGGAAATGCTGCTAAATAATGCTACAAATTCCTTTGAACTGTCTTTAGATATTCCTTCTAAACCTTAGGTTTGTGAGCTTTAGATGTCAGTTAGTCTGCGTTTAATAGGGGTCAACTGTTTTATGTTCTGCTAACCGAACTGAAGGTATTCTATAGTTCTGAGAGCACAAGGAAATCTTTCTTTGTGTTTTATATTGCGCCAAAAACATTTTATAGTCACATATGCCCCAGGACACAAACAGAAATAACTTGTAACTAAAGAGCTAAAGACATTAACCAATTGGCTAAAGATATGCTTCCATATAAGAATAAAAGACCAATAAAACTATGGATTGTGAGTTAAAATGTTTTTATGTACTTATAGTTTCCATTTATAAAAGTATTTTTAGGAATGTTTTAGCTTGAGTTTTAGAAACTTGAGTTTTCTATTCAGTAACACAGTGGAGCTACATTTAAATCTTTGGTAAACGCAGTTGAAGGAAAAAAAATGTAGGAGAAGAAAATAGGAGGGAAGAAAAATAAATATAACACTTTTTAAACATTTACTAAAGATCTAAATATTAAAATAAATACTAAACCTGCTGGGAGACAGGTTAGATAGAACTCCTGGAGATACTGGCATACGGAAAAACTTGATAAAACTTCAGGAGCACAGAAACTAGCAGAAAGAATTAACAACAGAAATCTCATCTTATTAAAAAGCTTAAGTGAAAAGACAACGTAAAATACAGGGAAAAAATTTTACCAGCTGTTTCTCAAACAAAGGACTACTATCTAGACTATACAAAGAACATTAAAACAAATCAGACCCTCCCCAAATTGAAAGGCCCAATTCAGAAATGGGCATCTGAAATGAACAGACATTTTTCAGATGAAGAAGTAAAAGCAGCAAATAAACATACAAAGAAATTTTCAACATCATTCGTCATTCGAGAGATGCAGAAGAAAATCTGTTGTTTCACAAAATCCTAAGAAAGTTTCTGAACTGTCCAACAGAAAATACTTCCAGAATCAAATTCTTTAAAGATACTAAAATTAATATAGCCTAATCATTTGAAATGAAGATGACTTTTTAAAGAAAAATGTGTAAAACTCTGCTGGGCTCAGTAATTAACTCATTGCCTAATTTACTTTTTGGGAAAATTTTAAACATCAGAATTGTTTCTTTTATATATTGCACTAATGAATACAGTATAAAAAAAAGCCCCACTTAGCTGTCCTCTGGAGAGTGAATGAGAAGATGTAGGATTGCATTTTGAAAGCTGCTTCCTCCAGGAAGCTGTCCTTGCACCTCAGACCCTGGGACTTCTCCACACGCTGATCTGCCTGTGACTCTGTCAGCACACTCAGTGCACACCTTCCCTGATGGATTTCAACATAAACATTAGAAAGATTGGGATCCCCCATGCTTTACTCTTGTTCCCTGGTACCAAGAGAAAAGGTCTAGAAAAATAAGTCAGAAACCTGTTTGTTTGAAAGGTGAGTAAAACAGTATTCTCAGGGATTGTTTACAATTAAATGTGTTATCAGCATTATATGTTTGATGTACATAAGTAGTGACAAAAAAATTCATCATAGATAATTTAAGTAGGTCTTACTTAATTTCTTTTCCTTCTATGTTCTCTCTGACAGAGCCAAAATTATTGCAATAAATAAACAAATGAATAAATCAAAACACAACAGATGCAGAAAAAATTCTATCACTATTATGGTCAGATGAATTACTGGCCTGTCCTCACAATAAATTATTTTAAAATAAGACAGCACTGGGGGCCAAGGAGTTAGCTCAGTGGTTCTGGCGCCTGTCTTGCAAGTGCAAGGGCCCGGGTTTGATTCCCCGGTAACCACATAACAATACTGGGTGTGGAGACCCACACCCAGCAGCAACCAGTACCACATACCACAGTGCTGGGTGTGGTGGCTCACACCTGTAATCCCAGCACTCGGGAGGCAGAGGCAGGAGGATTGTGATGTGAGTTTGAGGCTGAGCTGAGGGCCAGCCTGAACCACAAAGTGAGACCCTGTCTCCAAAAACCTAAATAAATAAATAAATAAATAAATAAATAAAAAATAAGACAGCACTGGGAAAATAGTCAGGCAGCTCTCATATACAGAATTGAGAGTAGAACCATAGTTGTGCCAAACATGACCTTCGGGATTGCTATATGACCTTACTGAATTTCAGTTCCTTATACATTTCATTGTTTGTTTCTTTTTCTTTCTTTTTTTTTTTTTTTTTTAGACAGGTTCTCGCTTTTGTAGTTCTAGCTGGCCCTGAGCTCAGGGCCAGCATTCCTCAAACTCCCAGCAATCCTCCTGCCACTGCCTCCTGAGTTCTGGGATAACAGGCGTGAGCTACCATGAGTTTAACATTTTATTATCATTTTATTTTCATCAGAGAACAATTGCAAAAATGTTTCAGAGGATGGGAAGGGTAATAAAAGCATTTTGAAAACATGTAATATTCTAGGCACTATCATTAATCATTTTACTAAGCTTTTGGGAGAGATAGGAAAACTGTATTTAGATAGTTTTATCTATTATCCGCCTATCTGTGTGTGGGGGTATTGGGCTTTGAAGTTGGGGCTTTCTCACTGAGCTATTACTAAATTGTCCAAACTGGGCTTGAACTTGTTATCCTTCTGCCTCAGCCTCCCAGAGTGCTGGGATTACAGGTGTGCACCACCATATCAGGCTAGAAATACATTGTCTCCAAAATTAGTTACCTCAAGGGCATGACAAGTAGAGACAACTGTTTTTCCTCTCAGAAAGGGGCATAAATCTTTAGTTTTGAGGAGTAAATTTTTTCTCTATTTGAAATCTTTTCATTCTAAAGATGTAAAAATAGAGTATCAGTTTTATATTTTAAAAGTTCATCTGAGAACAAAGTTTTAATGTTTTATTAGTAACACCCACAAAATCCTCCCTGGTTTTGTTACAAGAAATTAAAAAATTAAGTGAAAAGAATCCTGTCGAAATTAGCTGATAGCAGTTTTCCTGATTATTTGACATTCTCTAAATATTGGAACATTTCCAACTTGGTTTTTTAATTTAAAAATTAAAAAATCTTGAAGACAGGTTATTTAATTGGAAAAGCATTTGCAACACTGAATCCAACTCATGCTGTGTTCGTTGTGGGCCACACACCAAATAAGGACAGAAATGGCTTTCCAGCTTTTTAAAACTATGTTAACAAACAAGCAACCGCAGTGATGGAATTACCAGGCTGGGAAACAAAATCACTCTCTTGGGAGAGAGAAAAAGTATCCCAAATACCAAGCCTCCCTAAATAACATCGTCTCACACATTCAGTTCTGGTTCCGTGAAGTTTTTCCATGACAGTGTTTGATGTTTCCCTGATCTAGACGTTCATTTCTTACAGCCAACAGCCACTAACTTGCTTGTGTTCGGGCACTTCTCACAGATCTGTCATAGGCGGATCCCCTCATCCCAACACTTCCCAGGCATCAGCTCATTTGTGTTTTTTTTTTAAGAACTCAGGGTGCGGGATGCAGTGCTCCTGCTTATGTACAAGCATTCCATTTTTTACCGTGTTTCACCACTGAGGAAATAGAAGTTCACAAAATTGGAGAAACTTGCTTCTGGATCATACAGCCAATGGGCAGGTGGCAGATCTGAGGTTAAAACGGAGGATCTCCTCACTGTAGACCTTATTAGCCTAATGACTGAGTACATTAGTGAGTCAAGGAATGAGTGAGGTCACATCCCTTCTCTTGGAGAGACACATCATAAAGGAAGTCAATTTTTTCATAAGAAAATGAGAGAAATATAAGAATGAAATATTCTTATCAGCAATACCAAATCACAGGTAGACATTGTTATCACCATTTGTAAAGGTGAAATCAGCTCAGGATGCTGTCCCTTGATTTTTACCCCAAAGTTAATATATGACAGAGGTTCACTTAGGTTTGCCTGTCTTCCCATTTTGCCTCTTCTGTTACAGAATGACACAGATCTTATATTCCTAATTCCAGGGACAAGATTGTTCTGTGAGCTTGGGAGAATTCTGAGGCTGTAAGTAGAGGCTGAGTGGGCTCCCGTCTGCTAACTAGAGAGTCCCAGAGACAGAAAGTGACAAGCCTGGTGGGGAGAAAGCCATAAAGAAGTGTAACCATGTCAGAGCATGTGCATCACCCTGCACATTTTCCTTCTACACATTCTACAGTGAAGAAAAATAGAAATACATTTCCAACAACCCAACTAATGTTAGCAATTCACTAGAAGTAAAATTAAAAATCTGAATGTTCAAATTACACTGCAAGAAAATCATTTATTTTTGTATTTGTTATTTGATCACAAGCTACATAACATTTGGAGGGTCACTTTCTACCACCCTCTCAAAATTACCTGAGAAATTATGAAATTTCTACCTGACTTACAATTAGGTCATTAACAAGTGAATAGCATAGGGATTTTACTTCTTACACCACCACTAATTTTATTTCTATTGTCTCAAAGATGCTAAGTGACTTGTCCAAGTTGTATCAATGATAGAAGACTTTGATGTAGAACATTAAGAACAAAATGAAGTAGAATACTTAAAAAAAAACATTTTACATAATACCAAATAGCTCACCTCTAAATTTCTATTTATTTATTTTCATATATAAATGATTTCATATGTGTGTGTGTATATATATATGATATTATATATCATGATATGATATATATATATGATATTTATTATATGTATATAATACAGAATAAGAGCTCAAACTCAGGAGCACTTCCCAGGCAGGCAGTAGCACCACTGAGCTAAATCCCTGGCCCTTCATTTCTATATTTCAGAGTATAAATCATTTCTACATTAAACAGTACCTTTGTCACCTTTACTACCTTACAAAGTACATTTGAGAAGACATAATTATATTTCATTGGCCAGATAATATCAAGTAAAAAGGTACAGTGAAATCGTGATGTAAATTGTGATTTAAACCTATTTTGGTTTGATATATGTTATAGATGACTTAAAGCACTAGATCTGCTTTTGAAAATAAAACAAACTTCTTCCATCAAAGAAACAAACACTGGACTAGATAATGAAATCTGTAGGGTACTAAGTACCTATATTTAGATAGTCTAAATATAACTTTAAGGCATAAAAGCTTTTGAAATGAACAGAGTTAACAGATATAGCTTAATAAGCTAGTTTCTAAATGTAATTTTGCTCAACAATTACTCTGACCACCATTCACAGCTTTCTCTTTTTCTTCCTTCCTTCCTTCCTATTTTTTTTCCCTTCTGCACATGCCTCCATTTATAAATTGGCTTTAGATATGGAGCATGTCCTGCGATATGCCAGCCACACACTGGTGGTCCATGGGTGTTGGGAATAATCCTGTGCCCCACGCTGGGCACTAAATGTGGGAAACAGGGGCAGGGGATGTAACTAGAACTTTTGCATTACATTCTAGTCTCCTGTGAGTCACAGGCACATGGTGAAATAATTAATATTAGGCAGAAAATAGACTTAGAGAAGCTGAGCTTGGGCCTGATCCATGCTACTCTGGGCAGCAAGACCCTTGACCCCTGCCTGCCACACCTTTTATTATATAGATACCAAAATACCCAGTAAGGCAGAGTAGACACCAACAATAGTCCTAGAGAAGTCATGTAGATCCGGGTGTAGTTCTGCCCTGAAGCATCACAGCATGTGGGACCATCGAGTCCCTGTTGCTACCAGAGGTGAAGACAAGAATTAAGTCCAAAGTCCGTCTGCAGGTAGGAAGGCCTGGTCAGTTTTGACCTTGTAATTCCCAAACAGGATTGTTCCCAACACACGGGGAATACAATTCATCCCATAAAGAGCCGAAGGAGCTGAGCGCACCCAAAGCTGAAACTGTAGACTTGTAAGGAACTGGATTGAGTTACCATTTTTAAAAAGAATCATCAGCAGGAAGATGAGGACTATTAGGTAACATATAGAGATAGATAAAGACTTGAATTCCTATTTACAAAAAAAGTATATGAATACGACAGTGTACTTTAGATCATCAACATGAAGAACGAATCAAGTGAGATAAATACCTCACACAACAGCTCAGGGAAAATTTCTGTCCCCTGCCAGTCAGATCTCAGTATTTTGTGAAGCCATGGAAGGTCTGAGAGAGATGTGTTCATAAAGAAGTTCTGGGCTGGGGTGTAGTGCAGTGGTGGAGGGCTTGCCTCACACGTGTCAGGCCTTGGGGTTAATCTAAATAATGGATGAAAGAACCCCAAACAAACAAAAACAGGTTTTCATGCCCATCATGAGTCTAATTTAATTCTAAGAGGCTGAGAACATAAAGATACATGGAAACTTTTTAGAGACACTTGCCACTTGGAAATAATTTTATCTCTGAAACCAGAGGTGAGAGAGTTTGTCCCAGAGAAAACATATCACTAATACTCATAACATTAAACTGGGCAAATTTTCCCTTGGAATCTGGGCTTTACAAATTAAATTAAAAAATAAAAAATAAAGTTGAACTGTAGGTATGGCAGCCAGCCTCAGAATAGTACAGGAGAAGTTGAAAATAAGTGTCTAACAAGAAAACTTGATGACACATAATACTTGTTCTAGAACAAAATTTACAGTATGTTTTTTGTTATATCACTAACGATATTTTTCTTGATCGTACTAGGAACACTTTCAAAATGCAGAAAAGTTGAAAGAATTTTATGGTGAACACAAATGTTCATTTACATTTCATTTCAATTTCACCAGCAGCAGTTTGCAGGCTAATTTTAACAGTAATAATAGTATGGGACCTGAGAGATAAATACAGTAGTGCTATGGTATGATTTATCTGAAGAATACTTATGCATATACTTTATGTTGAATCTAAATTATAAGTTTCTATGCTTTCTTATGCAATGTATTTTAAAGAGAGGACTATACACAGGCAAAGACACTTTTAAAAAAGTTAACATCATACAAAACACAAAATAAATTTGGTTTCCTAAATCTTACTAACAAAAATAAACTGACAAAATTTATGGTAAAATGTAATAAACTGAAAAATTAATGATAAAATGTATAAAGATATACTCATAAATTATAACAATAATTATAATTCATAAAATTATAAATATAAAATTATTATAAATTATAAACTTATAGTATAATTATAAATTATTATTAAAGAATAATATAAATTATGAATTATAAAAATTACTAGCCATGTAAGAAATAAAAGCTGCTAGTTATGCGATTTTATTCTAGTTTAGTTCTAAGTAAATGTCTTCTGAATTGTATAACTTAGGGAAATTCTTGGTAAATTTGAGTCACTCAAATATGTACTAGTGGAAAAACTAGAAAGTTTTAGTCAACTGATATTTTAAAAATCCTATAAAATCCACAAATCAAAAGATATTTTAATAAATGAGAATGCTGTTTTTCTGTGAATTTAATTTTTAATTTCCTTTGGTTATATTTTAAAATTAATACTATGTGAATATTAGGCCTAGTCATGAACAAAAGATTTTACTTCCTCTCTCTCTCTTCCTTCTTTCCTTCCTTTCTTTTGGTAGAAAGGATTAACATGTAAGACCTTCATCTTGAGCCACCTCCCCAATTTGTTTTTTTGTTTTAAAAAAAGCTTCTGCTTCCCAGAATGCTAGAACTTACGTCAATGACTTTTAAAAAATCTATAGGCTCTAATGTTCCCATTATTAAACTAGCTTATTATTTTCTCACCCATATGAAATGTGGATGAAGTTCAAATGACATCACAAAAGTGACTTAGGAAATTATACTTTCCATGAAGGTAAAGAACTCTCAGAATGACCACTGAGTACTCTTCAGCCATGTTTGGAGTCACAGAATTACAAAAGGATTACAAATCAAGAAAAATAGTTTCTATAGCAAGTCTTGGAAGAATCCAATAACTCTCAATGCTGTAGGACTATGGGACACCACAGATTCAGGAAGATAACTTATCAGATACACTGAAGGCTATGTGTCTGGGTGGGGGATTTAGCTCAAGTGGTACCATGCCTACCTTAGAAACACAAGGGCCTGAGTTTGATCCCTGACACTGGGGGAAAAAAAGGATGTGCATTTGCGATTCTAGTACCATCTTACTATAGTGGAAGTTCAATAAAAATAGTGAAGGCAGCTACCGTTCATACAGAATGCATTTTCAAGGCAATCTTACTATTACTACAGTTAAGAAACTTACTGTAAAATTGCCAATACTCAATAGAACCTAGTTAGCCCAGAAAATCTCTTATCAGTTAAAATCTACTACTTAAATATTGGCAGTATTATTTCTGGATAATAGGATCATGGGCATTTCAAAACTATCTTCTTTTTCATACTATTCATATTTTCTCCAGCAAATAAAAAATTCTGAAAATTAGACCATTTTAAATACATGTTAAAAAAAAAAACATTTGCGTAAAGTTTCTTTTTCTTAGCAGGCGTATGAGGTTCTTAATTGATAAGATTTCAAACAAAGATGAATGAAGACTTCTGATTTATTTTAAACGCATTTCATAGATACTGTATGTGTTGCTGCAGTGTTAAATGGGCAGACAGAGAAGTTCCAGGGAGCCAGACAGGCAGACATATCACTTTACCCTCCTTCGTGATAGTATGACTTCAAATTAAAGTTAAAGCGGCAAGAAATAGGATGTAGAAGGCCAACTAGAGAACGCAGAGCATTTTGCCTTCTAGAGTTGCTCCAAGAGGTATGGCCAGGAAAAAGCAAAGCAAAGAAAGAAACTGGATTCTGTATATTTAAGGAAGTCTACTTCATGTCAGTCTACAGGGAAGTTCACTTCTGGCCAGAGAGTGGGCTGTGGACAGCACGCCCCTAGTGAAGACAGGGCTTCATCTTTGTACCTTTACCACAGGAAGAGCCAAGTACTTCAACTACACCACTGGGCCATTGCTTCACCCTCCCCAGTTAAGTCCAACTTCCAAACCTTTGGAGGATGCAGATGTGGGTGTGCATGGTGCACATAGCCTGGAAATCCTACTTTGGTTCTATTCTATGCTGATGTAAACAACTCCCGTGCTCATATTTCTCAAGGATAATGCTTCAAAAGGAATGTCCTAAAGAAATCACTGTCTATGTTTAATCCCACTACTTATGAAACATGCTCCTTTTGTTCTGATGAATACTGTTCTCCAATGTGGCAAAAGAAAACTGAATATTAAAATAGAAGCTATGTGAAAAAGCAAATACTGTCCACTCACTTTAAAAATAGGGATCCATTTATTTATGAAGAGTGAATGTACTTAAGAATGACATTTAGAAATGGACTGGTCACTTGAAATTTCACATGAAAGCCACTGACACGTAATCATAATTTGAGTAATGTGAGAAGTAGAGAAACTTTTATGTGCTTGAATTAATTCTTTAATTAGAATAAAAATCTTAATTCATGTAAAAAAATCATGATTTTATTAATTTTCAATTATCTGGAAAATTGTCTAGCAGAGAAAAAAAAATTTTCGAATGCCTTATAGAAAGTGAAATGCTATTTTATAATATGATATCCTGTGAAAGAGTAGTTACATCTATCTGATTTTTTTGGAAAGAAAATGGCTATCTTTACGCTTTGTTGAAAAGTTAAGGAGTTGCTTTCACCTGTCCTGCTGCCCACTGTGTTACTTCCCTCACTAAGCCCTCCTGTGAACAATGCTGAGGGCTTTGTCAGGCGAGGGGAGTGTAGGTCAGAGCCGATTTGGAGCAACCTTCAATTATAATCCCCCTTAGGTTTCCCAAAACTACCTAGAATAATCGAACACTGAAAGTAAAGTAAAAATATGCTGTCTGTGCAAATGAACTTCAAAGCAAGTCCCCAGAGTCCCTCTCTCTCTTGTGACTACGTCATCACTTCTCAAGCTGGTACTCTCTAGAAGTATACTGCGGCCTCCTCGGAAAACTCAAATTATTTGTGGATAAGAATCTTTGTATTTCCACGGCAAAATTAACATGAGACAGATAAGAAAGGAAGTAATGTACCAGATTTAGATCTCATGCAGGGGATTAAACACAGGCTATAAAGGACTATCACCTCCCAATTATGTCCCCATCTCTGACACTACTTTGGTTCCCACAATAATATCTCTATCTTCTTTGGCATTGAAATTTGTATACTCAGTAGGCTTACACTGAAATCTTCCTGAGTAGGTCTTGTAAAGTCTAGGATGCAGAGTTCATTTGAATAGGAGGCAGAGATGAGATTGTGGGAAATATAAGACAGGAGAAGCAGTGGTGGAACAGTAAAAAAAGAAAAGTCAGTCAAGGGTACAGGGTACAGTGGTAAACAGATGACAAGTGTGGGCAAATAGATTCACTCCTCCTAGGGATCCTGTGTGGAGCCACACACACATGCCTTGAGATGCCTCCCTCACCCCACCCTCAGTGTTTCAAACTCGCCACTAGAAATACTAAATTCCTGGCTTCCTCTGCCTGGAGCGAGCCCCCAACTACCTAAAAGGGAAAGGGAGGGGAAAGCAGGATGGGGCAGGAAGCTCTGACCACAAAGATGCCCACAGTGAAACGACTCCACCACCCAAACTGCTCTGCCCTCATCTTCCCTCAGCCTAGCAAACAAAAACCCAACTTTTCAATTTGTTCTGACCAAAACCTTCTTTTCCTCTTACTCTGTCTAAATATCCATCATAAAATCTTGTCAGTTTTATGTACAGAATGGAGCCAGAATCTGATTATTTCCCCCTTCTACACTGGCCACTGCCTTGGCCGAATTATCCATTGTTTCTCACTCCGGCTACTGCAGAGAATTCTTAACCACTCTTGGGGCTCCTATTTTTACTCAAGCTATTCATCCCAGAACATTTAGAAGGACTCTGTCTTCCCCTTTGCTGGCCCATTCCGGCCACATGCTTTTCTTCCTGGCCCTTGAACTCAGGGTGCCTGCTCTGGCCTCGGCACCTTTGCATTTACAATTTCTTCAAAAGACTCTTTGGATGTCTACACGGTTCACATTCATTTTGGTCAGATTTAACGATCAGTTTGACAGCACCATTTGGACTATCTGGTCTATTCAATCTAAAATGAAACTTGTATCGTGCATTAATTTTTGTCATACATAATTTCTGTCAAAATACAGTACACATATAGTACATGCTTATATTTTGTATTATTTTCCTACATACAGTTAAGTTCTTTTTATAGTGAGTCTTTGTTTTACTTACTCCTATTTGATTAGCAACTGAAATAAGGCAGAAAAGTAGTCAAGGTTTAATGTGCACGTCTAAGTGACTGAATTCACTCGTCTGAGAACCATATGAGACAAGCAGTGACGCTAATGGAATAAATCATTATGAATCATTGTGACGGGCATTGTCTAATAGCAAGTGGAAGCAGTCACTACTTCTCAGAAGAATAATTGTTGTGAGTTTATCCAATATGAGATGAAATCTTTAGCCTTCAGGGAGAGATCATTATGAATAGTGGAAGTTGGGAAAAGGAAAAGAAGATAGGTTAGCAGTGGAATATGAAGGACCTTAAATGCTATCTTATGAATGGGGACTTCACTTCTTTTAAAAGGGACGAATCTAATTTGGAGCTCCACTTCCAAAATTGGCAGGAAGAATTCACCCATGAGCCTCTGGGGGTAGAGATTTCTTTGTGGAGAGATTTAAAAATTACTACGGAATCTATTTAACAGATACAGGACTATTCTGATATTCAACTTCTTCTGGTGTCAGTCACATCAAAAGAATAATAGACAACTAAATTGAGTTTGAGGATGGAAATGTTGTTTTAACATTCAAAAGCCAGTCAAAATAATTCATAGCATCAAAATATTCACTAAGTAGAAAAAATCCACATGATCATATCAATAAATGCAGGAAAATAATTACATAAAATCCAACAATAATTTATTATGGGTCCGGGAGGAAAAACCTCTTTGCCAACTAACTGAATAAAAGAAAACTTTTGTAATTCAATTAATAATAATATCAAAAAGTGGGGAAGTCATCAGAGACTTCTGAGCAAGGGAATGAATAAATGCAAGCAGAATTTCAGTATCAGTATTATTTTGATGCTATTCCTAAGGACATCAAGAGAGGACATTAGAGCCAGAGTCAACGACAGGAATTTTTCCCTCAAGCCTTCTTTTTTTCCAACATACAAGACACTGGTGCCTCCACTACTGCGGATATCTTTGCAACACAGTGTAGGCTACTCTATTTGCCTGTATTTTCCTTCTTCACTGGAGAAGCATTTTGATCTCAGTTCTGGAGCTTAATTTAACTTGTTTACCTAAAACAAAAATCTGCCTCTGGTATTTTTGGAACTGAAACTACTACAGGTGTGCAAGGCTGAGACCCATGTTGACTTGAGTTATCTGAGAGCTAATCACTAAAGTACTGAACAAAGATAAGGCGGACAGGAGTACACTATGAGCTGTCTGGTAAAGACACAGGTTCGAGGGAATGGAAATAAATATGTCAAAAGCATGTGTAGGGATCAGTAAGGATTCCTTATACCTCTAGTTTGCTTCTTATTTAGACTATAATGCATATGGAAATCTTTTCTCTGAAAGAGCCGTGGAGGGGTAACACTAGGATTGTGCTATACAGTAAGAGCTAGGTATATTAGATAAATCCTTAGACGTTCTTAGAGGACAAACACCTAGGGAATTTCTTTACTAAATTCTGCTTTTATTCATGCAGTGAATATTTAATGCTTTGTTCCAAAAAGATTTAATGTCTTTCCATTTCCTTTGCTAATTAGCTTAGATAAGCTAAGTCATTCGTTTCTCTTCCTGTTTGATGGATGACAGGACCTAATACATGCATTTTTCACAGTTTATTTGTACCTTGGTATGGTTAGGAACATTTTTGTGTATATAAACTGGCAATTAGAATTTGAAGAAATAAACTAATAAACTTCAGAATGTCTAATGTATCTTTTAAAAAAACCTCAAAGACTGAATCTATCAGTTTATTTTGTAAGCCAGTTCATTCAAAATTTTTAAATGAAGATAAAAATCTATTAGAAGATTTAGGTCCTGAGAGTTTTTTGATAGAATTAATATCAATCCTGTCTTTTTTCTCAGTTCATCAAATTATTCATTAAATAAGCATGTGGATATAATTCCCAGTTCTCTAGGTTCCAGGAACTAGAGCTCCGAGGCAGCTTTGTCAGAAGAAAAAAAAAAAAATGTGCAACATGAATTTAGATAAATACTGCTTCTAGTTCCAACATGGTGCATTTACTCTATTATATTCACAAGTAAAAAGGCTTTTCATATTTACAAGATAATTCCTGCTGTTAAAAAAAAATCACAAGAAAAGCTAAACTGAAGGTAGTGATGAGATTTTACTCTGTGCCACATGACTGTGGTATTATTGTCAGTGTTACTTAAGAGGATGTTTTTCCCCATAGTTCAGTCCATGTCATTCCAAGGGAATTTCTTATGCACAGGCAAAATTGAATTTAGCATCCTTGACCTCCTGTTGTTTGTCTCTTGTTCCTCTCTATATGCGCCCCAACATAGGGAAAGAGAGGAGCATATAATATGTCTTATACTGGAAAAGAAGGTAAAGCATCTGTGCATGTGTGTGTGTATCTGCCTATGTGTCTCAGATGTGTATCACTTTGCCAGAAACCAGGGACACTGCCAGGAAATTCTGGGAGAAACGGTAGCACTACACACTTTCCCCCGAGCTCCTCCTTTCTCTCTTCCCTCCTTGGCATCTGGCCTCTCGAGCCGCCCACTGCAAGACAATGCAGTCTGCACACAGAACATTACTGTCCTTGAGCCAGAACGGGCCCCTGCGTGGCACCTCATCGCGAATCTGCTTCTCAATATACATGACTGATTCATTTAAGTGGACTCTGATGCATAAAGTACTTTTTTTGTAACTTGCTTATTGCTCTTGGCACTAACATTAAAAATAATATCCAAGGGCCGGGGAGTTAGCTCAGTGGTTCCGGCGCCTGTCTCACAAGCGCAAGGACCCGGGTTCGATTCCTCGGTAACCACATAACAATACTGGGTGTGGAGACCCACACCCAGCAGCAACCAGTACCACATACCACAGTGCCGAGCGTAGTGGCTCACGCCTGTAATCCCAGCACTCGGGAGGCAGAGGCAGGAGGATTGCTGTGATGTGAGTTGGAGGCTGAGCTCAAGGCCAGCCTGAACCACAAAGCGAGACCCTGTCTCCAAAAACCTAAAAAATAATAATAATAATAATAATATCCAAAAAAGTATTATCAAAATGCTGAAATAGTTTTGAGGGTTGTGTGTGTGTATGTGGGAAGGGATACTGGGGACTGAACTTGGGTCCTTTTGCTTGCAAGGTAGGTGTGGTACCATTGGGCTAAATCCCTTGCTTGTAACTTTTATTTTTCATAACTACATAAATATGACTGATTTTGCTAGTATATTTAGAAAATGCAGGGGTGAAATGAAAAAAATCACCTATATCTGGAAATAACTTATGAATCTAGCTTATTTTCATTATTTTTATATGGATATACATATATTTATCCAGTTTTAACATAAATTGAAATTTTAGTGTCTGATTTTGGACTCAAATTTGTATTTTACATTTTATAATAATATTCTTGTATCATCTAATGTCTGAAAATATTTTTAATGGTTAAGAATGTATTGAGTCAGTCTCAATCCAAATTTATTTAGACAGTTTATGAGACATGTATAGATATATTAGGTTCTCAATATTGCAAATAATTTGGGGTGAATATTCTTGGTAAATCTTTTTAACATCTCCAAGTTTTTCTGTAACTGAAATACCTCTGAGTAGAATAACTAGGTTACTCTAACTAGAGTAGGAGTATTTTTGAAGCATTAGGCTCCGATTTTTAAAATCCTTTTTTTTTTCCCTGAAATAGAACCCTAAGGTTACAAAACTTTAAAAAAAAAAGTATAGTTGTGTACACGATTTGGGCTTTTAAAAAGATCATAAGGCATAAGATAATTTAAAATTATTTACCCTTTGCTTACAAGAAGGACTCTCATTGCATGAAAATTAGTAACTACAGCAACAAGAAAATGTACATGTAAGTATATAAATACTTAATTTTGGCCACATTTTATGAAAAGGCTGAAAGCAATAAAAAAGAAAGACAGACATCTGGTTATAATTCTAGCAACACAGAGGTGGTCAACCACTTCAAGTTCTTGCGGCCAGTGAGGTCACAAGAGCTTTGGGCTGACATTTCAGGCAAATTACGCACCCTGAGGTCAGATCCTTCTACTCTAGGCAGTTTTTCATAATTGTAGTGTTCTGTTTACAGAAGGCCTTGACTTAAAAAAAAAAAAAAAAAAATCCTATTGCGCCCTCTAGTGTTTAAAATCTTCAAAGCTTTGAGAAGTTTCTTCTCAACTTTCAATTCTTTTGCTTTCTTTTGTACTAGGGATGGAACTCAGGACCTTGGGCTTGCAGGTGGATGCAGTGCCACGTAGCTTAATCCACTTTCATTCGTTGTTAATCTGTATCTGAATGTGGTCAACATGTGCATTATTCTAAAAGATTTTCTCTACTTAAATGCTTTTTTCCCCCATGATCGGTGAAATACTACAAAACAAAGACCAAGCAAATCCTGCTCGCCACCTGTTCTTTAATGGCAGAATTTTATTGGAACACATCACGCTCAACCTTCCCCTACCGTCTAAGGGAAATGGCACTTCCTCTTCCATTCCAGAACTGAGTAGTTACCACAGAGACATTAGGGCCTAGGAAGGCTAAAATATGTAGTATTTGACATTTCACAGAAAATATTGGCTGATGCCTGGGCTGGAGACTCTCCCTGACAATTAGATCGAAGACCCGTCAACCACCAGGATACTAGTTTAAATGAAAATCATTTTGGCCCAGTTAGCTTTATGGTTCAAGTATCAATTTCATATTTCCTAGGTGAAATCTTTGCTGTCCTCAATTTTTGTAATATCAACTCACTACGATAATATCCACTCCATCCCAAGGACTTTAACACTGCTATGATTATATTTCAGAAAATGTAAGATCAAAGCCCATTAACCATTAATATCAAGACCGAAAGAGCTTTTCCATCTTTGAGGCTAACTCATTTTGTTAGTCAGCTTCTGACTGCTACAAAAAAGTACCTGTGCTAATCAACATATAAGGAGAAAAGGTTTATATGGCTTATAGTTTTGATGTTCTAGTCCATGAGGAATTGGCCCTATAGCTTTGGCCAATATAGCACATCATAGTGAGGATAATAAAACTAGGTACCTTGTCACCCGAAAGTGAAAGAGGGGCAGAGGGAGGGGTGTGGGTCCTCTAATCCAAGGTACACCCTCTCACTGGGCGGCATCTGTGAAAGCTTTCAGTCCCTTCCCAGGACTGGCCCTGGATGAGCCAGTCTTTAACAACGGACCTGAGGAGGCCAATTCGGATCCAAACTCTAGCAGCCATCTATTGTTGATCATATAGAACGAGGACTGGAAGTTAATCACCACCCCTGTTTCTCCTCCCCTTTATGCTTTGGATAAGAGAGCTTCAGTGACTCTGAGAAACACAGAGAGTCTTTCTGAAAGAGGCAAGCTTTCCATGTGTAGCTGCTATGTGATTTAAGTGATGGCTCATTGAAATCTGAATCACTTCCTTTATACACCAAAGAGAGCACAGGAAGACCACAGCGCTGTGTGGACACCTGGATGGCTGCCTTCTACAACCCCCACCTCCTGTCTTTCTAAGCCATTCTGGGACTTTATCCTCTCTTTTCAAGGTTTAGAAGCTTTATGCCATGTTCTACTCCCTATTTGAAATGGCTGCTGCATAGTTCATTCGATCTGTTCTTATTCATATGATTTCTAGGAAGTGGGTCTATTTCACTGATTTCTAGCATGAAATCTTTCCAAATGGTTACGGTTATTTCTTTTTTCAAATACTACACATCTGTAAAAGCTTGGCCAGATTTTTTCACAGTAATAGGAAAAAAACACAAAACCACAGCCTTAGAGCAGGGAATGAAAAGAACCTCTGGTTGATTCTTTGTCTGAGACAAAAGGCACCTTTTTCTTGTGGCATACCCTCAGGGCCACTGCAGAGGACAGGCTTGAAGCTGAAGGCCACATCCTCAGCTCTGGACTCCCCACTGCATGTACTCCTCACCCTGTTTCTTACTTCTACCACCCCAGAGAATCCTCTTTCTTGTACCAGACACAGAGATCATTTATATATCCACAGAACACAGACAGGGCATACACCTACTCCACGGAAACTCAGCCTTAAAGCCTCTGGCCCCATGGCCTTGGGACCCACTATGTCGCTTCTCAGTATCTGTGTGGTGAAACATATCATCTTTGCATATTCAATGTTAAAAGCAATTAAAATAAAACTCAGGAAAAAAAAATAACACCATACCTCTATTCCATAAGAACAAATATTTCCAAACTTACCTAGAAAAGAAAAGAAAAAAAGAACAATAAATCTCAAATCAGAGAGCATTTCAATGTTTTTAGTAAACAGGACAAATTTGTCTTTAAAAATATGCTTAAGTCTTACTTGTCAATGCATCACATTCTGTGAACAGTGTTTAGTTCTCCTGGATGTCCAGGGACTACCGGTGACCCTCATCACCATGGCCCAGACTTAGCACACATATGGTTCTTTCTGATATGTAACTGGTGAGTGGGAGAGTTGTTAGAACAAAAGCATAAATGACTTTCAAACCTAGAAAATCTCTGCATCACAAGACATATTTGGGGAAAATAAATACAACGGAAAAATAAAAGGGTCTGGAGTCAGATTGACTTAGGTTTAAATTCCAGTTCCATTATATCCTTTATAACTCAAATTACATTATGTTTAAGACTCAGTATTCTCATCTGTGCAGTGGAATATTATATTTTCCTAAATAGGTTATAGAGAGTTTTAAATGAGGTTAATAGAGGCATGGTGCAGTACCCCAGTACATATTATTTTTCTTCTTCCCTCCTTTCCTAAAAGCTTTCTTTCATGACAATATGCAATATTTTGAAAGGTAAATGTTAAGTAGCATACAGAGCACGGAAGAGCTTTAAAGAATAAAAAAATGGATATCAAATATCCATAAGGTTTACATTTTCTTGTCTTTTTCATAGTATGACCAGGTGAGTGTTTATCAATCATTTTTAAAATATGGAATGATTTACTTTTCATTAAAAGTTGGAGCATTTCATTCAGAGGTCAAGCCATTGATGCAGAATATAATGGTCTGTGGTGGGGTTTCTGTGTCACACACATTCACACTGTGACCCCAGTATGTCCCCTGTACTATGTCACTGAAGTGCCGGCTGTCAGGGAGCCTTTCGGCCACTCCTGGTAAAGGGCCGTGTGTCCAGCACAAGGACGTGTGTATTCTCTGCTCCCTCTGCCAGTGGGTCCTCCACGCGGCCCAGACAGAGCCCTCTTCCCGCAGGCCCTTCTCAGTGAGCGGTACCCCAAGCCGAGGGCACTCCAGCCGCCCCCACCCACTTCCCTGTCGCTCTCACTCATTTCCACTCACTCCCTCCCCATCTCTGCACTATTTTTGTCAGCACTTACAGCTTTCTAACACATTTTGTGCATCATTGCGCTGATTGAGTGTTTCTGCTTCTCTGTAAGTTACACAAAACAGCTATGACTCTAGATAAGTTACAAAACGAAAGCAGGGTTTCTATCTGTATTTTTCACTCCTGAATATCCAGGAGCCACAACAATGTTTGGGTAAGAAGGTATCTGAAAAACAGTTGTATTAGGAGTAGATAAAATATGTAACTGAGATAGTCATACAAAAATATGAGTAATGTTTATAATGCAAGTGGTTTTAGATATGTTTAATTTTTTTGTAAAATATATTTATATTTATATTTTATGTTTCTTATACAAATATTTACAGAATCATTACAAAGATTAATGAAATTTTTAGGTGAAAATAAATCATTTTCTTTTTACTTGATTCTTAGAGGGGAAATTGTGTTTTTCTCTACAGCTGCTGGCCAGTGTTTCTATTTTTGAACCTACTAGGTATCTGTAGTTAAAAATCCCCTTGTGTTGGAATGAAGGCATATAGTCACTTCTCGCCCGTGGGTCACACGGACATGTACTGAACTGCAGCTGTGAGGCCCTCTGCCCTTCCTCCATTCTCTCTCTGCCTGAGGAACTAACAGCCAACTTCTGTGAAGGCTCCTCTGCCCACTTCCTGTCTGCAGAAAGCACAGTATAAAGCAAAGGTGTGGGGTGATTGCATGTAGTGTAAGAAAACAAAACAACAACCTTTGCTGGTGTAATATATGGAGGACAGAAAAGCAATTGAACTGTTCCAGCATAATGAATACAGAAATTGTGCAGATATATTTTAAAAGTATGTATCCATGTAATATATATATATATATATATATATATATATATATATGTATATGTATATATTTTTTCAGTACCAGGGATTGAGCCCACATTTTTCACATGAAGCTACATCCCTAGTCCTTTTATTATTTTTTAAATTTTGGGACAGGGTCCCACTAAGTTGCCCCAGCTGGGCTCCAACTTTTGATCCTCCTCATTCAGCCTTCCAGAGTGCTGAGAATGACATATAGTAGGCAGACAGATAGGACTGGTCCTCAAAAAGCTTGCGAAAAAGGAGACCCTTACCAAAAGTCAGTCCTATCAACAAAAACTCCCAGATAGCAGTGACCAATAGGCCTTATTCTCCTCTTAGCACAGAGGGTCAAGATCCAGATCCACCCCCTTCCAGGAATGCAGTGATTGCAAATTCCCTGGAGTAGAAGGCCAGGACTTTGGCCCATCTGGATAAGTCTCCTGACTAAAAACCTTATATGACTTGATTTCTCATTGGACTCTTAATTATGCACGATTGCTTAAACAACTGTACTTATTGTAATCCCATTGGTTATATTTTGCCCAGTTCTTTTAAATCTTACTGGAAGCCCCCACTTTACCCACTAGTTAACTGGACTCTGTCCACCTTCTTGAATCTTACTGGAAGCTCCTACTTTGAGCCCAGCTCACCTCATGATTTTGGTCCATAAATTCCCTCTGCAAAA
Organism: Petromus typicus; assembly: GCA_004026965.1. Taxonomy (NCBI): domain Eukaryota; kingdom Metazoa; phylum Chordata; class Mammalia; order Rodentia; family Petromuridae; genus Petromus; species Petromus typicus. Next base: position 46,773 of record PVIR01008180.1, read on the forward strand.
AGCGATTCTGGGTTACCCACCTTTCTGGGTTTCCCCTTCTGCCTCTCTTAGGCAGCTTTCTTTTTCAATAAAATTTCCCTACTCAAACTTCTGTCGTTCCTAAAATTAGCTCTTTGATTTTAGAGAATATGAACTCGCATTGCAGGTTGAGAGCTAAGCCTTACTCTCCTGTATCAGTTTTACTATATAATCTTATATATTATATGTGTAATACTGTACAACTTTGGCTTTACTTATAGTTAATGCCCATGTTTTTATTTTTTCCCTGAATGCTGGTCCTAGCTGCCATCCTCTTTGCTAAGGAATCAAATTGATAATCTATTAATTGTATTTCATTTCTCAGACATCACCTCAGGGCCAGCTACTCAATTCTACCTGTATTTGTGGGCAAGTAGCTTTCTAGACTCCCTAGAAATCTGATGCCATAAACTTTCACTCCGGTGTCTCTCATGTTTATGACAGGATTCTTTATCATCCTTTTCTTTTTTTTGTAGCTTTCTTCTTCTAGGGAGTCACATGTTTTAGAAGCAAAAGAGTGAATACTATTTAACTTTTTAAAAATCTTGCATAATTAAGATGGCTTTACTTGGTAATGGCTTTATTTTGTAATGGCTTCACAGTATAAGTGTCTACAGTGAAAAAAAAATCCTTCAAAATACTGAAGTCAGGGTTTGATTGGTTTCTAGCTTTGAAGATTTTTTTTTTAAAGCACATTTTGACATCAATCAAATTCTGCTTTTTGGTTGTGAAATCTTCTTTCGCCCCTCTTCTTTCTTTTGAAGGTTTTAGGATCTGTATGCCTGAGCTTGCTGAAAATTTCCAGAGGATGTGTTTTTATGAGTCTTTTTTGCTTTCGCTATACCCAAGATTCCTATTCCATTTGGGGGGAAAAAAAGTCATTTATGAGGAAATTTCTTGCTTATCCATATGTTTGTTTGTATTTTACTATGTTTATGTTTGTACTTTTATATTATGAAAAGTTTTTGTTTTGTCAGCACATATTCATAGTACCCGAACGTCACTCTCCCCTCGTAGGCAGGGTACACAGGCATAACACATCTTACTTCCTCCATGCTCTTCCCCCTGCACTCTCCCATTCCCTCACCCTCCCTCCATCTCACATGTTCTTTTTTTTAGGTTTTTTGAGACAGGGTCTCTCTTTGTGGTTCAGGCTGGCCCTGAGCTCAGCCTCCAACTCACATCACAGCAATCCTCCTGCCTCTGCCTCCCGAGTGCCGGGATTACATGCATGAGCCACCATGCCCGGCACTGTGGTATGGCACAAGCCTCCACACCCGGTATGGTATGTGGTTACCGGGGAATCGAACCCCGGTCCTTGCGCTTGCGAGACAGGCGCCGGAACCACTGAGCTAAACCCCCAGCCCCCTCCACATGTTCATTTAAAAATCATTTTCTCTCACCAGTTGACATTTTTACATGTTACAGTAGCTATCGGTAAGACGTGTGTGCCTCTTACATCAATTCTCTTGCCAACTGATTTTTTTTTCTATTTTTATCACGATCTTTTCATGTTGATAAATTGTTAATTTTTTCATTGACACTCTTATTTTAGAATATTTTCTTTTAATTTCCAAAAGTCTTTTCTTATTTTTTTTAAAACCTCTTTCATACATTTCCAAACATTTTGGCATGGTTATAACATCTCTTTTCTTTGCATAGACATTATATGATTCTTGGTTGTTGGCTGGCTTGGACTCTGACACACTCTCTCTCTCTCTCTCTCTCTCTCATCTGTTTCCTCCCTCTCCATTTTCTTCTATTGATCACCCCCCCCCATTCTTGCTGTTACAAAATGTAAGATGATACTTAGTTAACCGTTCACATCTGAATAGAGGCCAAAGCAACCTGAATGAGCTAACTTCTTGTTGAATGTCAGCCTCAGGTGAGAAGAGGAGCATCTTGCATTTCCTGAGAGGGCCACTGGACACGTCAGAATGCAAAGGTCTTTTAGGTGAAGCAAGTTTCATTTTCCAGAGGAAGAGTTGGAACCCTCAGTCCCGGTAAAACGCACTTGTCTGCTTTCACTCTAGCGGAGTTGGGGTGGGGGAGATCTGAGGTCTCAGCCTTTCTGATCTACAGGTACTGACGCCCACAGCACTTCCCAGATTCTTCTCCGGCAGGGGGCGCACTGCGCTGGCCACCATGAACCCACAAACTCAGAAAGAGGAGATATAAAGCCCAAAGCCATTAATTAGTTCAGTGCCCACTGAGGTCAGTGGCGCCGTGCCTGCCTCCCAAGCGCAAGATGCCAACTTGGAGGAGGGGGCGGGGGAGGAGTGGGGAAGAGGAGGAGGAGGAGAGGAAAGAAGAAAAAGCCCTTCCTCCCACTTTTAGAAGCCCCAGGGCCTGAGCAGAGGCCTCCTCCGAGCCTTTGATCCTCCTCTTTGCTTTTTGGTCCTCATCAATGTGCTGCACGTCCATCCTCTCCCTGAAGCTGCTTGCTAGGGAGCCAGGCTGCGGAGCAGGCAACTTTTCGTCTTATTTCAGCCAAAGGGTGCTGCATCTTCTCTCCAAGTCTTGAGCCTTTCTAAGGGTATTTCCTTAGAAAACTAACCTTGGATCTTTCTGTGGGTACAAATGAGGCCCTGGAGTTGGATGGGGGAGCAGTCTTCTATCCTGTTCCCATGCCTCTATTTTAAAATTCCTCTACTTAGTTAGACATAATGGGAATACACGTGATCAATTCACTACCATTGAATAGATGGACATTTAAAAAGATGACTGGTGTAGTAAATCTTCTCTATGCACATGGATTAGAAACATGTCTACGCACATCAAGAGCATCAGTGTAAGCCACCCTTTCAAATGCTAGTAGTAAATTCTGCAAACCGCATCTTGAGCTGGATTTTATGCTAATCACAGTGCTTCTGTAACTCCTGCAAGAATTCCATTCCCTGAGCTGGAGAGGTAAAAGGAAGCACTAATCATTTGAAAAGCAGCCTGAAGGTATTGAGGAAAGAAACAGGTGAACCCACTGTCAGCTGAGTGCTCTCTCCATGACATCGAATTGCCCAATGAATGAAAATTCATCATAATATTTGAATTAGGATCATTTCATGTGAAACATTTCCTCTTCCAGGATATTCTACACTACAGGTCAATTTCTCACTATCCTACAATTTGTTCATGCAATCTGCATTTTATAATCTATTTTTGAACCTTTAATTCAGCATGTGCCAAATGTTCTCTGTGCAGCACCATCCCCATTAGATACTCTGAAAACAACACCACAAAAACCCATTTTTTATAAAGTTTAGGACATTTGCATGTAGTAGTGTGTGTGTGAGACAGAGAGAGAGAGAGAGAGAGAGAGAGAGAGAGAGAAAGAGGAGAGAGAGAGAGATAGTGGGGATTGAACCCAGGGCCTTTGCATGGAGTTATATTCCTATCCTTAGCTTTTTAAAAAAATTTTGAGACATGGTTTCACTGTCACTAGGTTGCTCAAGCCAGACAGACTTGTGATACTCCTGCCTCAGCCGTCCAGAATACAGCCATATACCACCACCCCTAGCTTGCATACTGCATTTTCTACTTATAATTTCAAAATGTTTGTTAAGCTTGCATAGAGATTCTAGAAATATCTGGCAATGTTTAGGTTTAATTCTGTGAAGTTCAGCTTATTAGACAATGAAATCATTTTATATGTAGTACTTATAAATAATTCATGGTGCTAACATTCTACAAAACTTGCTTTGGGAATTACTGACCTAGAAAGGAGATTAGGGTTCTTAATAACAAGAGATGAAGAAAACAAACTACTCTAAATACTAAGGGAAAAGTAAAAGGCTTCAGCAGTCCTGACCAAGTCAGGTGACTGTTTTCAAGTCACTTGCTTTCTCAGAAGGACAGGAAGAGAAAACCGAACTCATAGTTCTGTAGTATTTAGGTAATAGTGTAAGCTATGATTCAGGACTCTGTTCAAAGGTATCAACTGCCATGGCTTCATTTACCCAAAGTTATTCTGTAATACCAAAATACATCATTTTCTGTAGATGACAAAAGTTCTTTTTTCACGGTGTATAATATAATGTTTATATATGTTATATAATGTATATTGTTTATATATGTTCATATATATATATATATATATATTGTTTCTCCACATTTTGGAATGAGTGGTAAATCAAACACATTAATAAATGCTTTACCTCATATATTTACATTTTTGTGATGAGAACAATTAAATTTTACTTATCAATTTTCAAGTACATAATGTGCTGCTATTAGCTACAGTTATCTGATGTGCCATAATTTTCTTGAATTTACTCTTTTGGTTAATTGAAATTTATGTCCTTTGACCAACATCTCTATTACCCCCAGCCTCTGGGAACTGAGACTACACATATAATTGAGATAATGTAGTGCTTCCTCTTTCTGTGTCTGGTTTATTCCACTTACTATAGGTGCTATGTCCATGTTGCTGCAAAGCAAAGGAATTTCAAAATATATAAGAAACTCAACTTACTTCTAAGAAGATAAACAATCTCAATTAAAAAGGGCCCAATGAACTCACTTCAAGGAAAAAAAATAATAAAAGTCAATGTCATGGCAGAAGAAAATCAGAGTGGTTACCTGAGGCTGGAGAAATTAGGGTGAAGAGGACATCAGAACTGGTCAAACAATACAGGATTAGAGTTAGCAGGAGTAAGTTCAAGAGATCTGCTATGCAGCGTTGCAACTAAAGCAAATGCCAACACTGTGTATCTTGAAATACGTTAAGATAGTGTAGATGTTAAATATTCTTACTATGAAAATGGTAACTGCAAGAAAATGAATACGGTAATGACTAGGTTCAACCACGCCACAATGTATGCATGCTTACACAATGTTGTACTTGATATACACAATGTTAGGCATCAATGTAAAAAAGATAAACATAGGCCCAGAACACACACTTCTCAAATGATACCAAGACCCACAATCAACAAGTATATGAAAAAGAGAAAATGTTTAGCATCTCTAATCATCAGTGAAGTAAAATTAAAACCACATGAGATATTACCATTCAATTAACTATTATTAAAATGACTCAATATAATAAGTGTTGTTGAGGATGTGAAAGGAGAATCTTTATACATTGCTGACAGAAGCATATATAAGTCCCTATGATGAAAAATACCATTTGGAAGTTTCTCAAAAAAACAAAAACCCCTGAAAGTAAAAGTCCTAGGAAGAGATCCTTTCTTTCCTTCCTAAGTTCTACATGGCATTGTTTACAATGGCCAAAATAATGGAATTGAACTAGGCACACATAAGCAAATAAACAGAGAAATGCTGGCTTACATATTTATAAATATTATTCAGCCTTATGAAAAAGAAATCTAACATATATTTAGTGTAAAAAGAAATACAAAGGACCTTCTAACAGACACACTGTAAATAACATGAACCTAATATTAAAATTTTATCCTTGCTGATGCCAGGAATATGAAGAAGTCAAACATTCTAAATGTCAAGATTTATCTTAGGGAGTCAAACAATATAGCAAAAATATTCTACTATAATTTATGTATTAATTAACTTACTTGAGGGAATTGTGTGAGTATGAGGTTTGGGGGATGAAGAGATAATGGGATTAAATATTAATTTTTTACTTCAAAATCTTTTGGGCTTTCACTGTGTAATAAATAAAATAAAGGATTAAAAATACAAAATTCATGCACAGGTTCATGAAGGAGCTACAGTTGGTGATGTCCCTGAAATTACATGAAAAATTTTGTGCATTTTTCATTTTTCAAGGTAGAGCAACTTTATTTAATTAGATTTTTAAACTCATGTGAGACTTTTTAAGGATCATTTGAAGTGATAATCTCTAAAGACTTTCTTTCTGTAAGATTTTTAATTGGGAAGTCTTACAAATCATGTCAATAATATAATAAGTTATTTCTTTGGATTTTCACTTTTAGATGTTCAAAAAATTTCAGTGAAACTTTAAAGACTATGACAAATTTATAAGTATTGTTTCAAATATGCCTAACTACACAGAGCTTTGAAATGCATTTTCTATTCCATAGCTGGGACAGAAAGCCACATTATCTAATGATCTTGAGTTAGCAACTCACTTGCCCGCAAGATGGCGCTCTATAATCTTGGCTATGTGGGTCTCCTAAATCAATTTCTCAAAACTTTTTTTTTTTTTTTTTTTTTTTAGGTTTTTGGAGACAGGGTCTCACTTTGTGGTTCAGGCTGGCCCTGAGCTCAGCCTCCAACTCACATCACAATCCTACTGCCTCTGCCTCCCTAGTGCTGGGATGACAGGCGTGAGCCACCACGCCCGGCACTGTGGTAAGTGGTACTGGTTGCTGCTGGGTGTGGGTCTCCACACCCAGTATTGTTATGTGGTTACCGGGGAATCGGACCCGGGTCCTTGCGCTTGCGAGACAGGCGCCGGAACCACTGAGCTAACTCCCCGGCCCTCAAAACATTATTTTTAATGTCTTCTCTTTCCTAAAAATTAAAATACTCACATGAATGATTCTGCATAATTATTTTACTTCCATACTTGGATATCTGGCAAGGCCTGATAAAGTATGTGCTAATTATTTTCATTAATGAACATTTTAGATGATTATTTACTGAATTTCTGCTACCTCCACCGCTCTGCATTATGTAGAGCAGGAAACGTAGAGACAAACAGAAGGAACTAGCACTAAAAGGAATTAGTGTTTAAATGAATCAATATTTAATGGTTTTTGCCTCTCAGAAAAGATAAAAATTTTATATCAGAAAGTTTCCGAGTATATTTTAATGAAAAATGTTAGGTACAGACATACTTTACATGTCCAAAGAAAGAAAAACATAAATGTAGAGCTTGAGTAGGAAAGAGATTTTATGAGCTGGTTTGGTTTATGAAGAACTGCAAGGTTGGCATGAGAAGAAAATAGGGGACAGATATTCTAGGCAGGACAACAAGCATAGTACATAGCTTGTCATTTTCTTGCGCATGCCTTGTATGAAAAATGGCCTTCTTGTAGATAAGGCCAAGTGAGCCAGACAGTGCGGACAGAATCGCAAAGATAAGGAAAGGGAAGTTTAGCGCCCCCTACTGTGGGAAGACAATATACCCTCGCTGTTCTCAGCGCACTCGGATCCAGAGCACAGTTTCTCCAAGGGACTGGCCTTCAGGAAAACAACTCCTAGGACAAGTCACACGGTTTTGTTTTCACGATGTTTTGATTTTGCATTCCTCTTTTTTATGGGTAAAGCCCTGATTTAAAATAGTTGGTTTAGAGCTGGGGATTTAGCTCAGTGATTCTGACACCTGCCTGATAAGCGCAAGTTCCTGAGTTCAATCCTCATACAACAACAGAATCCTGGTTTGTCTCAGCGGTTCTCCATTTGGATGGAATTTGGCTAAAAGAGAACACTACCTGGTGCTTCTTCAAAAGGTGATGAAAATGAAACCAAGAATTAGAAAGCCTCCACCCTGCTTTCATCTTTCCATTTCCCAACGCTTTCATCTGAGGGTAAAGAGAGCTGAGCCTGTGCTCCAGGTGCCTCGCTCATGCTCGTGACAAGCGAGAACTTCCTTCCGTCCCATCCGGAATCCAAGCTTCTGTCACACTGTTAAATGTCCCCACTTGGCTGTCATAAGACACCTCAGCCTAACCGTTCTACAGTCCACCTCGTGCAGGGGCTACAGTTGGTGATCCTCTGCCTCCAGGCATGTTCTTCTGGATCCTGTCCATGCCACCATTCAGCAGCATTCTGGGCTGGCTCCTCCTTACCCCACACATCCAGTCCACAATGAGATTGTGTCACTCTGTCTTCTAAATATATCCAGAGTGTGGCCTTCTTGATTCTAGCCAGCTATCATGGTCTCACGTGGCGCTTAATACTTTACTCAGGATTAATGTCAGAGTCACTACTAAGATGGCAAAGGCCCACGTGAGTCTCTGGCCTATACCCCGTGCTCCCCTGGGTCTCTTCTTCAGCTCTGTTTTCTCCATCCTCCACTTTGCTATGTTACTCCAGCCTCCAAGGGCCCTTTCCTGTTTCACAGTCACAGCTGGAAGCATCCTTTCTCTCTGCTGAAAATATTCTTCTCTCCTTTATGTGTTTAATCAAATAGCCTCACACTGAGATCACCCCTAACCCTAAATTCCATCACGCATATGCATGCACATTTACATTATTATTTTTTGTGTATTTCTACTCCATCTATAATACTAGTTGGACTTTCATCAGTCTTATTTACTCTTGTGTCCTACGTAGGACACAGTAAACAGGTGTTTACTGAAAAACAATTATGAAGAAACCCAGATTTCTGGGTTCTCCTGAAAAATCAGAAAATCTGCCAGCCCTGGCTTGTATTTGAATGTGGCCCCGACTGTCAGAAGTTTGCAAGCAGATCACTGCCTCCTTCTCCATTTCCTTTGCCTGGCAGTCCCTGTATGAACTGTGACCGCTACTGGGACAGTGAGTCCTGAGAGGTGCACGAAGAAGGGAGGGATTTCAATATGTCATTTGAGAGTGGTGAGGGGGACAGATTGAATGACATTGGATATGGACCTGGCAGTTCACGAATTCATGTCTGTTGTCCGAGTAAGGACAGGAATAGATGCCAATGTGCATGAGGTCATCTCGGGGAGAAGCAGAATCTGCAGAATGAAGTGACAGAATATGAAGATGGATTGAATGCAGAAAATTTCTAAAAAAGAACAACTGAAATTTCCTGCCAGGTTGACTTGGTGAATAGTACGTCTAGTATATAAAGAGAACTTGAGACTATGTCAGACACAGATACAAAAATGTGCCTAGGAAAATAATATCTTAGTGAATATAACTTGAATGTGAAGACACAGTTTCAAGGCATCTGATAATAGAGCAAAAGCTTGGAAATCAAAGACAGAGAGTGGAACTTGACTTTGCACTCTGTTTATACATCATTTGTGAGAAGCTACCTTAGGATAAACATCATTTAACAGAACACTGTCTATGGGGAGAATGGATAAAAATGAGAGAAGCAAGAAAAGAGTATGGATTATAAACACAGGTGACAGTGATTTAATGTGTTAAAAACGTCTGCTTCCAGATTCTGTGTGCAATCAGCCTTCCCCATCCCATAACTCAGATAATCTCCTTCCGGTGAAGACTTAAATTCTAAATAGCCTCAGTGACACTTGCAGAGTTTTTCTCCTTTTCCTTTCCTATTCTGCATTTCCAAGGGATATGTATTCTGTGGCCACTTCTAAGTGATCATAAAAATAGTGAAATCTGCTGATTTTTAGAATTAAAAGTTATCCAGCTATTTTTTAATTTAGACAGCATGTAAAATTCATCTTCAACATAGATCATGCACTGGATATAACATTAAGAATGTAATGTTATATCCCCTCCCATTCCTTTCCCTCCCCTCGCAAACTTGAATACAATTAAAATTCAATCATTCTAGAAAACATGTCCTTTAATTAAAAGTGGAAATTTATATGCCATTAACATTTGTTCTGTGCTCCATAAAACAGGTTCATTGCTCCCAGGGCCATTTTCACGTGGGACTTAATACTTGAAATTTGAGATGCTTCTTTATTTGGATTGAATATATTATAAGGTGTCTTCCACTTTTAATGCTCTGTAATGGTTCCCTTTGAGTTGCTAAAGCATTACCTATTGTTTTGGCTGCCAGGCAGAGCCACGGAGGCATGCAATTTGTATTGGCAGATAAATGACAGCAGATGGAATCAAGCATGGCTGTGTCTCACCAGAAAGGTGGCAGCCTTAGTCAGGGATGTGCCCCTGAAGCATAATGCAGGTTGTTCACGTGCCATCAGTGTCACTGTCATAGCTGGGGAAGGGAAAATTGGCAAGTCACTATACCTAGCAGTCAAATGCCACCCTTGCCATTCCTATAGGTGTGTTCTTACTTGCATCTTGTCCCTCAACCAAGGGCAGACTTCTGGGCCAAGATGTTCTGTCAGCCTAAATCCTCCCCCCCCCCCGGCGTTTAGAGAGATAATTAATATTACCACGGAACCACGCACTGACATTTATATTAATTCATTCAGTGATATCTGGTTACTAGGAAATGAGCCCTATAGTGAGTTAACTCACTGCACATACAGTGTATTAGAGGTTTACTATAAAATACCATCACACTTTTACAGTTACCATCAATGCAAACAATGATAGCAATATTTTTATATTACTTACCAGATAAGCACATTTCCAAGGATTTAGAGTTTATTAAGGTTTGAAATTCTCAAGATTCTTAATTCATAAGAGCTTTGTGTAATCAACCTCATTTTAGATAAAAAAGAAAACTGTAATAACAGGTATTACTCATAGTAATATACTATTGTAATAGCTAGCATGTGAAATTTAGTACACACTATTACATATATATATATATATATATATAATATACATGAATATAAGTGCATCTATAGGTATTTGGTATATATTTTTAAATCCTTTAATTATCATGATATCTCTGTGCAATTCTCATTATCATTCTCATTTAGAAATAACGGCACTCATAATATTACCATTAACTCACGATCATAATAATAATATGGTAATAATAGCAGCTAACACTGTGCAACTAATATGCATCAGTAACTGCAGACATTATCTCATTTAGTCTTCACCAATGTCATTATGACTGTTCTGGTTTTAAAGAGATAAAACTCTTAAGAATGAAAGAATAATGAATAGTAAGGAATAGCCAAAGTTTTAACTTAGACACAGAATCCTAACATCAGCCCATTTACTATGAGCCAGGAATCGCGTGGGTGGTGAGCACAGGTGTTGCTTAGTACAGAAGAAGGTGCGCTTCACGACAGATTGCACCAGTTGGAAAACACGATTTAACCTCTGCTCCTCAGGGCCTTCACTGTGTAAGGCTGTGCGCTCAGCAGCAGGAAAAACACAAAGACAGAGGGATACACAGGCTCCTCATCTATATGAGGAACTTGTGAGCTGGTGGGGAGACTGTTTCCATGAATA